>JAQOWM010000334.1:0-177061 GCA_029041755.1 Resseliella maxima
TGATATCCTATCTTATATGGCAAGTCCGCCCGAAATCATCAAAAATCGTTTGAAAAAAAAGGAAAGTGAATATTTAATAGAAAGAGTATTTTAATTAGTTTATTATCAGTTTTTTTTATCGAATAGTCAAGTACGAAAGGGGGGGGAAAAAAACGTGTAAGTAGAAAATATAATTGTAAGCGAATTCCACATCAAAAGTACAAAAGTGCAAGTAAATTAGGGGAGAAAACGTTAAAAACCAAGTGAGGTGAAAAATTTTCTTTTTTATACAAGATTTAATATAAAATAGACAAATTACACTACACTGGTGAAGTGAAAGAAAAAACAAAAAGTGGGTCCCAGAACTAAAAAGAGAAAGGAAATCACTTTGATTCCAAAGTCAGAAAAACGTCGAATTGTGCTTCTATAAATGAAATCAAAAATTAAGAGTGCTTATAGTGGACAATGTAACAAAAAACCAATGCAAAACTAAAATGCAAAGCAAGAAAGAAAAATAAACAATTGCTTAGTAAACATAAAACCGGCGACAGAACTGCGATCATAAATTCCACGAATCAAACGAACGGACAAGTGTAACATTACAACGGCAACGCGTAACACACATGCGCGAGTAACGGAACAAATTCCCCATGCGCTCGTTATAATTCGATTAACGAAGCGCATACGAATAAATTTCCCCTCCACACACGAGTATACATCAATGATCGTTGCGAATGGAATAGAGAAAGAAAAAACCGTTAAAACGAATTGGTGTGTATGATTTGAATATAGAATATTTAAATGTACTTTGATTTGAAAAAAAATATTCGCAAAGCTTCGAACGATATTACTTTCAGACATGTTCATGTACTAAATAAATATCTGCTGATAAATTTAGCAACTAAATTTATCTGCTAAATCGTTGCGTAAACGCTTGCGGTACAATATTCCCTGTGTGTTTGTTACGCTTTGACCGTTAATCCCAGTGATTTGCACATAAACAACGTCAAAGTCCCATAAACAACGTTAATCCCAGTGATTTGCAAACATACGGGGAGATATTGTACCGCAAGCGTTGAACAATGCGTTCGCGCAACGATTTAATAGATAAATTTAGTTGCTAAATTTATCAGCAGATATTTATTCAGTACATGAACATGTCTGATTATTTTTTCTTTTTTTGTTACATGAATCAAATATGCAAGCATGAAATATGGAACATTTTAATCACCAACATTTCATAGATCAACAATTCAAATTTTGAATCAATTTTAAATTTAAAGAGAATAACACAAAATAAAATATCAGGAATGATAATTGAATTACATAAACAAAACAACGTTGACACAACAAAATATGTACTAGCAAGATAAAATTACTATCGCTCGCAACTAAGAGAAGTTTTACTAGAATTTGCGCGATTATTAAGAGACATGCACAAATGGCCATGGGGTTATTTACTATTGAATGACTCTACCGAATGTCAAAAGTACTAGCAGGTACTTTGATCAATTTGAAATGTACTAGGTGAAGACTAAATGTAAAATGTGTATCTATTTACGCGTATACTGTCGCTTCGTTGTTGTATGTTTGTGAAGCAAACTCACACAGAGAGAGGTGCTTTGCTTTGATGTGCGCGTCTTGTGATGCGATATACACACACCGATTTCAAATGTTGTAATCCAGCTACATTCAGACAAACTGAAATGTAGTAACGGGACTGTGTGTGAGTGAGTGTGCTTCACGAACATACAACAACGAAGCGACAGTATACGCGTAAATGAATATATTTTACATTCACAGTCTTCACTCAGTACATTTCAAATTGATCAACGTACCTGCTAGTACTTTTGACATTCGGTAGAGTCATTCAATGGTAAATAACCCCATGACAAATGGCACTATATAAAAAAAAAAAAAAAAAAAAAAAAAAAAGCAAATAAAAGAAGAAAATTTAAATTTACAAATAGAATACATAGAAACACGTAACATCGAAAGAAAAGTTTTACTAAGTGTCAGAATACTCACAAAGAAAGCATGTTTATCACAAATTGAAATCGACATTGCAAAAATTATGATCAATTTAAGTGACACTCTTGACAGAGCATACCAGGTAATTAGAAATGATTGAGTAACGAGATAACTATTAAACAATATATAATAGAAAAGTTGAAAAAAAATGATACAGAGAAATTTTTTCTTTTACTTCTGAAATATATTTTAATACGTCAAATTTACGTCAAAGAATCGAATAAATACCAAAATGAGTGAACTACGAAATTTGTTGACAAACATAATGCGTGAACTAAACTCACAAATAATAATACTGAAAAGGAAAATAACATTGAACGAATTAATAATAGATCAAAACAAAACATAACTAGAATTGGGTTTCGAATTTGAAGATAAAAGTGTAACAGACATGTTAGAAGAAATAAACACATTAAGAGAAGGAAACCGCACATTAACAAGAGAAATGGAAGAAATCAGAACACGATTAATAGAAACAATGCGCCGTATTTGTGAATTAGACAACCAACAAATTATTTTGTGAATCATAAATACACCCTAACTACAGATATTGAACATATATGCAACAGAGTGTTAACGACATTTTCGAACAGAGTTTTTTTAACCCAACAAAAAAAAATTTTTTTTTTTATTTTTTTGCTTTTCGAAATGGCTCCGAATAAACATTTGTATATACAATAAGCACATGGTGAAAGTGATTCTAACCAAATACTATAACGAAAGTGTAATCACCGGATATCAATTCAAAGAAATTAGAGACAAAATTGATAACAATTTAAACGAACTAACATACGAAATATCTAATAACAATCTTAAAAGTTACGTACAAAAAGGAATAATAATTATACTATCCAATGAACTAAAACAAATTAAACAAACAAAACAAAAAGTGAAAAAAAACTTTAATACGAAAAAATAAATCAGTGAAATGACGGGATTTTGGTCAAAAGCTTGGGCAGCCTTGGTTGCAGTATTTACTGGATACGAAATTGGTGAACCAACAGTGATTAAAATCGATAACACACAGGAAAATGAGCTTGAATTAAGCGAAATAATCATTTACGTCTCATTGGCACTATTATTCATGTTAATCCTTGTTATAATTCGTGAAGTAACTAAATGCAACAATCGTTGATTGAACAACAATTAACTACCAATGATCCAATATTCAGCGCAACAACAAACAAGTACATCAGGTATTCCAACGGGTCTACACAACAGTTGAAACAGCGTAATCAAACCAATTGAGACAACTGGCGTCTCACAACGAAAGGTTTCTGATTTAAGAATTTCTCTTTAATTTCAATACTTTTAAGGAATTTCTTCAACAATTTTTTTTTCAACAATTCATAACATTTTAAGACGATTTAGTTAATAGAACATTTTCTTATTTCATTTACGTGAAAAAAATATATTCCAACAAATTAAATTAGAATTTAGATTTTAAGATTATGTCAGAAACATTCAACGTAGAATTATACAAGAAATACATTAGTGAATTAAACAACACTTACAAAAAGGTTCAACCGTACGAAAGTAGTCGTAAATTAACATCAAATCGTAAATTAATTTTAGAATATAGAGAAGAATTAGTTACAAATTATAATAGAACCATGGAGTATCTTAGTAAATTTTACGAAAACGCAAACAAAGAAGATAAAGAAACCTTGATAGGATACGCAAATAAGATAAGGGCAAGAGTAGATAGATCATTCAAAATATTGAAATTTGTTTTTCAATGGTCAGACAATTTGTTTGATTCAATTTTAATTGAAGAAGTACTCTTTAATTCCATTGAACTACTTGGCTGTTCACATTCTAACGACGACTCAGATTACGAAGATCCATTGAATCTATCCGCTAACACAATTCAAAATAATTCAATCCCAAGAATCCCAAGTGACAATTCAGAAAACGAAAACGAAATGGCTCAAACTAGGGGCGAATTCATTAAACTCGCAAATCAGTCAATCACCAAAACATTTAATGGTGAACCAACTGAATTGAAGAGATTCATTAAATCAATTGAGCTTGCCGAAGAACTATGTGAAGATCAGAACATAGGAACATTAAAGGCATTCATTATTAAAAAGCTTGAAGGCAAGGCAGCAGAATTATTGCCAGAAGACGTTGATTCAATTCAGCAAATCAAAGATCTATTGAAAGATGGTATCAAACACGAACCATCACGTCTAATCGAAGGAAAAATTCCCGCATTGAGAGCTGATGGCGGCTCCTTGAGTACATTCCAAGAAAAGGCTAAAGATTTAGCTGTTCAGTACCAAAGAAGCCTCATTTCAGAGGGCTTTACAAAGACAAAAGCTGATGAATTGACACTAATCAAGACGGTTGAAATGTGTAGAAAATCAGCAAGAAACGACACAGTAAAAGCAGTTTTAGCTGCAGCGTCGTTCAAAACACCCGAAGAGGTTGTTTCTAGAATGATTGTCGAAATCGATAATCTGCGCCTCGACAAAGCGCAGGGTAACTGTCAAGGAAACCAGAATAATGGTCGAAATTTTTAGAGGAAACGGCCGCGGAAATTACCTAAATAATGGTAATCGCCACCGCAATAATGGCGCAAATTTCAATAATTCCCAAAACAATGGTTATAACAACAATAATAACAATCGAGGCAATGGATGCCGAGGGAACTATAACAACAACAATAGAGGACGACATAACGACAACAATAACAATCGTCCGAACGAACATACAATCAGAATTGTTCAGGGAAACACCGAAATACCGGGGAACAGCGGTTCCGGTGCCCAAAATTCGAATCAAATAATTCGATTGCCGAATTAAACGAAAACAAACTGAACGACACAGACAATTTTGTCACACTTCAGCAGTAAATGTACTGCGATATTTTAAATAGCGCTATCTGAAAATATGCAGATATTTAGGAGATAGAATCACGCAACGAATGAGTTGAGCGGACTCAACGAGTAAGCGCAACTATATTCGTACGTTTGCGCCTAGGGGGAAATGACTCGCAGTGAATCCCGATTTATTTGCAAAAATATGATCAAAAGTTTAAAGATTCGCGTATTATACTTGAAAATAAATAAAAGATTCGCAAGGATTCGCATTTGATTATGTGTTAAAAAGATGCGCATAGATACGCTCGCAATTGCAAATCTCTTTGTCAACTTCACATGTAAATGAAGATTCGTAAGACTCGTAAGATTCGTGAAAATGCTTCGAAATTTCTCTAAAATTTTGAAAAGATTTGCAAGAGTCATTTCCCCCTTGGTTTACGCGTGCCGCACGAATATAGTTGCATCTTTTGAGAATTCATGCTGTTAATCATGGCTATCAAAAGAATATGCCTTTGAATATATTAATTGAAACATTCAACAAATATTATAATGAAAAATCTTTAAATGAGTATGTAATAGACTTTAATGTCAACTCTAATGTAGTTAAGAAAAGATTAATTGAACTGTTTAAAAAACCAATGGATTAACCAATGATATGTTTATATTTATTAGATTCATTTTTGTAGTTCAGCGATCGCAGTGATTTGCTCCGAAATCGTTAGGATTGGCAATAGATCGTTGATTCGATACAATTATTGAATCAACTACTTTTATGTAAATTAATTGTAAATAATTTTCCAAATTTATTTAAATAAACCACCTTTGGCGAAGAAACGCTGTTCGGTGCAGTAGTAATAACGTCTTCACAACACACTCGTTGCGTGACTCATAAGCATCGCGTTATGTCCGTTCAACTCATTCATTGCGTTATTCTATCTCCTAAATATCTGCATATTTTCAGATAGTGCTATTTAAAATATCGCAGTACATTCACTGCACTTCAGACACAAACTTCGGAAAACAAATCAATTTTCCTATTAGATACGGAAGCCTCAGTATCAATAATAAAGATAAACGCCATAACAAAAGACATTTCATATGACAAAAATGACATAATAAAATTAACTGGAATAACTTCGACGCCAATTTTCTTATTGGGCTCATTCGATTTAATTATACAAGAGCAGGGCGTCACATTAACACACAAATTCCATATAATGCCAAAAGAATTTCAATTACCTGCATTCGGGTTATTCGGAAAAGATTTTCTTAAGCGTTTCAAATGCGTTATCGATTATGGTGATATGATATTTACAATAGGATCAAACGATCACAATCCGATTAAAATAAACATTCAATCTGAAATGTTACCAGGAATATCAGCTGTCCCACCAAGATCAGAAAGTTTCAAACTATTTCATGTTAGGAGTGATAAGTTTCCGTGCGTAATCGAAGCACAGGAGCTCATCGAAGATGTGACAGTCCCAACGACAGTTGCACAACACCCAGAAACATGAATATGCGTATTGAATACAGATGATTACATCAAAATCTTAAAAAGGACGGCATTGAGGGCAAACCAATCGATGACTACCACATCTTGGTACCCAACGAAGCGAAAACAAAAAACCCAAACAAAACAAACAACTTAATACAAAAATTGAAATTGAAATCGAAAGTGCCAAAATTTGCACGAGAAAGACTACTAAATTTATGCACACAATATAATGATGTATTTCATGTCGAAAGCGATAAATCGACAACGAATAATTTCTATACACAAAAACTAAATATGTCAGATAATATACCAGTCTATACAAAGAACTATGGTTTACCTCATGCACAAAAGGAGGAAATCCACAAGCAAGTCGAAACATTGTTGGAAAACGATTTAATTGAACAAGCACATCGCCATACAATTCCCCGCTCATTATCGTACCCAAAAAGAGCACAGATGGCAGACCAAAATATAGAATGTGCATTGACTACAGAAACCTAAATAGAAAGATAATTCCAGACATGTTTCCATTACCAAGAATTGAGGAAATATTTGAAGGACTCGGAAAAGCACAATATTTTTCAATAATGGACCTACACTTTGGTTTTCATCAGATTCCAATCGAAAAAGAATCCAGACATGCGACGGCTTTCTCAACGGACAGTGGTTTTTACCAGTGGAAGGTACTGCCTTTCGGAATTAATATAGCACCTGCATCCTTCAGCAGAATGATGACTATAGCATTCAGTGGTTTAACACCTGAACAGGCTTTTATCTACATGGATGACTTAATTGTCATCGGATTTTCAGAAAATCAACATCTGAATAATCTAAAGAATGTTTTTGACACATGTAGAAAATTCAATCTAAAGCTAAATCCAGACAAATGCGAATTTTTCAAAAATGGAATCATCTTTCTTGGACATAATTGCACTTCTGGGGGTTTAAAACCAGATATGAGGAAAATCGCAGCAGTAACGAAATACCCCAAACCACAAAACAAGGATTACATAAAGCGATTTGTTGCTTTCGCAAATTATTACCGTAGATTCATAAAAAATTTCTCACTAATCACGCATCCATTGACAAAACTGCTAAAGAAACGCGTTGAATTCAAATGGACAGATATATGTGATAGAGCATTCAATGAATTGAAAATGAAACTGACATCTACACCAATATTGGCTTACCCTGATTTCACAAAAGAATTCAGAGTAACAGTTGATGCAAGCCAACTTGGATGTGGCGCGGTCATTAGCCAACTTGACGATGAGGGAAATGAAAAACCAATATCATTCATCTCTAGAACATTTAGAAATGGCGAAAAAAATAAAGCCTTAATCGAAAAAGAGTTATTGGCAATACATTTTGCATTAAAAACATTCAGACATTACCTCTATGGTCAAAAATTCACGGTGTTCTCGGATCACAGACCACTCGTCTACCTATTCAAACTAAAGAACTTCTCGTCCAAATTAATGCGCATAAAAATGGACTTGGAATACGATTTCTTATTATTATTATTATTACTGCACCAAACAGCGTTTCTTCGCCAAAGGTGGTTTATTTAAATAATTAAAATATATTTACAATTCATTAAATTAGAATAATTAGTTCAATAATTGCATCGATTCATCAATCAATTGCCAACCCTAACGATTTCGGAGCAAGTCACTATGATTTCTGAACTGCAAAACTGAATCCAAAAACAAACAGACATTGATCAGTGTATTAAATTTTTAAACAATCCAATTAACCTTTTCTTAACAACATCCGAACTAACATTAAAATCAATTACAAACTCATTCAGATTTCGTTTATTGTAATATTTGTTAAATTTCTCAACTAAGATTTTCAAAGGCATATACTTCTGATAACCAATGTTCTATGTGTGAATTTTCAAAAATTCAAAATTTCTGACAGAATGATATGGAATCCTGAATTGAATTTTCTCCAAAAGAACCATCGAACAAATTTCACCCTTGATCAATTTTAATATGAATAATATCTGAGCAACACTTCTGCGATTTTCCAATGAAATCATTTGTAACAACAGCAATCTATGTTCATATTTCGGTAGTTTGAATCCATCACCCCAATTGAATTTTCTTAATGCAAACAGTAAAAATTGCTTCTGAACAGATTCGATACGTCTTGCCTGTCCAACATTGTTAGCATTCCATACTTGAGAGCCATATTCTAGAATAGGAACAACGAAACTAAAAAATAATAATTTTATTGTAAATGGATCTTTGAAACAATACGCAAAACGTTTAATCCAAGCCAATCTCGACCTTGCTTTCGCAACCATGGATTCAATGTGAGCTTTGAAATTAAGATTCTCATCCAATATCACACCAAGATCCTTAATATGATTAACTCTTTCGACTGTTGAATCACCAATCTTATATTTAAAATTAATCACATTACCATAACGATGGAACATCATCATTTTTGTTTTTCCAACGTTCAACTTTAAGTGATTCAATTCAAAAAACTTGGCAACATTGATCAAACTCTCTTGTAGAATATAGCAATCATCAATGGTGGTTATGTGACGGGAAAGCCTAACATCATCAGCGAATGAAAGAATTGTTGAAAAACCAACACAGTTTGGCAAGTCAGCAACAAACAATACAAACAATGTTGCTGCAATGGGATAACCCTGACCCGTACCCGAAGTAACATCAATGGGATCCGAATCGCAATCATTAAACTTGACAATCTGCCTTCTACCATTCATATAAGATGTAATCCAATTCAAAAGCTGATAATTCAAACCCATAATCCTCAGTTTATGTACCAAAAGTTCAACATTTACCGAGTCAAACGCTTTAGCAACATCAATATAAATTGCATCCGTTTGATTATGAGGTCTTAAGTCATTCAATGTCTGAGAAGTGAATTCCACCAAGTTAGTAATGGTAGATCTTCCCTTAACAAAACCATGCTGACTCGAATCAACAATGTGAAAATTTAAATGTTTCGCCATTAATGAATCCAAAATTTTAGGAATTACATTTTGCAAGGCTACACCTCTGTAATTCTCGATATTGTTTCTCAAACCATTCTTAAATATTGGTTTTACAAAAGATGACTTCCAAACACTAGGAACATAACCCAATTCAAGTGACTTGTTGAATAAAATAGTAATTGGTATAATAAGAGTTTCAATACATTTTTTAATAAACAAATTTGGTAATTTATCAGGACCAGAAATCAAATTATTTGGCAATTCATGTACAATTTGAAGAATTATATTCTTATCAATCATCAACTTTGGAATATTATGACACAAATTAATGATTCCATCAAGACTTCCAAGGCTACAAATGTCATTTGAACTCAAATTATGTTGAGTATATGCCGAAGCAAAAAATTTTGCAAATAAATTCGCAATATCACTATTTTTGCTTGACTTCTGATCATTATAATGCATTTCATTCGGAAAGTCGCTGGTAGTCTTTCTAATTGCATTCACAAACTTGAAAAACTCTATTGGATCATCAACAATTAACTCTTCCATTTTAACTCTGAAGTTATTGTATGCAATACGAGAATATCTATTATATTCCGTGCGAGAAATTTTAAAGTTTTTGTCATCATCTAATGAATTGTGTCTCTTTTTACGCAATTTATTTAATCTATTTTTCATATTAACCATTTTTGAATCAAACCATTTTGGATGCCTAGAGATAACATACTTCTTCAGCCTAACATGAGTATCAATTACATTTTTAACACAAGAATAAAAATCACTCAAATCATCATCAAATGATTCATTAGATAATAACAATTCCTAATCAAATTTGCTGAAGCAACTATTTATATCATCGTAATTTGCATATCTAAAATCATGATAAAAATGATAGTCTGAGTTATACTTGTTATTCTGACATCCAAAAATGGAAATTTCAATGGATTTGTGATGCACCTCAGATCTTAATTAATCTGTGATAAATCAACATCATGGAAAAAATCCAAAATAAATTTATTATTAATAATTCCTTCCTTGAACAAGCATTGATGGGATAGGAAATATTCGGACCATCAACATCACTCGTGATCTTCAACAAATCAAATAAATTGAAATCACCTGATATAATAATTGAATCATTTTGGACTGATCTTGCTATTAAAGTTTCAATAGCAACAACTACATTTTCGAAAATCTTAAATGGAGAATTAGGTCTAATATATAATTCAACCAAATAAAACTTTCGGAAGTTAATATTAATGCAAACACAAATAACTTCAGCACCATACAAATCACCATCAAAAATTAACTGACCATTCAATGATTTGTGAGTAGCAATCAAAACACCACCTCCATGAGACTTTTTAATGGTTTGATCCCTTTCTGTAAGACCCGATCGATCGCAACGAAAAACATCATAGTCATAAGGAAAGATTTCATTGCTATTTATGGTGAAATCCAAATGCGTTTCACATAACATATATATTTTAAATTCATTAATCAAAATATTCGATAAAAATTCTGGAATTTTTGTTCTCAAACCATTTACATTGCACGAGTAAATATAATTTGTCATCCTCTTATCACTGGTATAGGTTAAAACATCTGATATGGAACAGCATTTTGATGAATGCGGGCCGAATTCATGTAATGATGATACTGCATTGGATTCACGTATGGAACTGGATACGTTTGATTCCAAAAAGGATAACCATTCCAATTATTATTTCCAATAGAATTCTGTTGATTTTGCTGATGTTGTAAAAATGAAGAACCATTACAGTTAGTATTTTGTAGATTTTGATTAAAAAACTGTTAGGACAAAAATGGTCGCCAATTCCATTGGTTATCGTTGTGCTGATTGTAATAACATAATAATAACAAAACGACGTTGATGAAACCAACGATTGTTATTATGACTATAATCAAACTTAGTATGATGAACACTAAATTTCCTATTAAAATTATTCTGCTTCTTATGGAAAAACCTATAATTATTATGACCAATATTATTATTGTTGTTATCATTTTTAAATCCATTGTTTCTGTTATTGTTTCTATTGTTGTTCCTATTGATGTTTTTGTTGTTGCTTTTGTTAATGTTTTTACTCCAGTTTTTGTTGTTATTATTCTCAATACCTTCATTCTGTTTATTTTTTTTAATTTTTCATAGTTTCTTTATTTTCTTTAAGAATAAAAGGAACAGCACTATAATTTGGCTCCCAAATTTTTGGATTAATCAATGTCAAAAAATTTTCCTCAGTAAAAACTGAAATCTTGAATGAAATAAATAAATTGACATTTTTACTAAATTTACTATAAGGCAAAATTTCAATTGTGAATGAATCAGCCAGTAATTTAGTTTTATCCATAATGATCTTCTTTATAACATCAATACTTGTATTTTTTTTAAATCTTGACTTAAAAGTGAATTGAATAAATACCTTTATTTGGCATTTTATTTTGAGCCTTTAAAACTTTAAATCTGCTCATGGCATCAGCAAATAAATTATCATCAATAGCAATGCTGTCCAAATCATTACTCAAATCATGATTGTCAAAACTAACAGCATTATCATCATTGATCTCAGCATTTATACCTTTTGTATTTATATTGTTAGAAAACTCATGAAATTGTTCCGAATTCAAAGCAATATCATCTTTCATGCTGGATTTAAATTTAAAAGAACAAACTTCACATGATACGGCGAAAGGTGAATTTTCATTGAAAATATATCGGAAGAATTTGAAATTTACATCACTTTCATCAAACGGTATAGCAATTCTCCATGTTCCATCCTCTGTTTTTTGCAAAGTTTTGAAATATTCAAGCAAAGACTTTACTTTTTCATCTCTTCTCCTCATACATTGAATAAAAATTTTATTATTACAAAATTTGCATAGTAATGATAATCCACCATATGTCAAACCCTTGCATCCACTTTCAGCACAGCAATGGACTTTTTCCGTAGACATATTTACAACAACAAATATTAACACTTGTAAAGAAATCACAAATAATTGTTAATATTAATAAAACGACTATATTCAATGAATAAATTTCAATGCACACCTATGAAACTGTCTTTAAACTTACTAAAAAAAATTAAACTTTTTGAAAAATTAACGCAATTAATTACTTAAAAATCAAAAATTAATGCAGTTTCAAATTACGTGTGTATGTATTGACAGCTTGAACAGTCATTATCCCTTACATTTCGTTATAGAATACATTAGGGGTCCAGAAAACGTAGTAGCGGGCGCGTTATCACGTATTTCAATCAAAGATCTATTTGACACTTATGAACAAAACCAAATTCTGAAAGTTGAACACAACAATGTAAAATCAATCCCAAAGAGTGAAAAACCCAAAAGACTTCGCGAAGCTAATCAAATTTCAGCATTCACTCGATCGATGGCCACGGGTGTAGTACAAAGCAGTTTTCTTACCTCCCGAATGCTAACGCCATCTAAATGTTTGTATTGAAAACGGAATTATGTACAAATGTCGTCGCATTCCAAGCAAAGATGCCGATAAAAATCTAAAGATGGCGTTAGCATTCGGGAAGTTAGAAACTGATTTGTACAACACCCGTGTCGATGGCAAAGGTACAAAACACGCCAAATAATATGAATAACCCAACCACCTACGATTTTGATTCAAATGTCCATAATCATGACGCAAACGTCATCGAAAACATACCATTTTCAAGAAAAACGACAACAAAGATTCGTTTAACAAACCTCCACACCAACAACAGTGAAATACAATTGGTCGAATTTAAGATTTATCAAAAATCGAAAGTCATTTGTTCAATTAAATTACACAAAGATAAAGAGATATTGACCCTCGGTACAATATTTTCTGAAATTCAAAACTTGGCAAACGAACAAAACATAAAACAATTGGAATGGCCACAATATGACAAAATATTTGAATTGTGCACACTAAACGACTTTAAAGAAATGGCCAAAGAAAAACTGAAAACCCTGCAGGTATTCATTACAAAGGAACCAATTAAAATCATTAACCAAAACGAAAAATTGCAATTACTTAATCGTTATCATAATGACGAATTATATGGAGGACATTTTGGACAATGTGTACTGAATGGAATATTTGCCTTTATCTCAACAAATACAGTTCTGAACATCGCAGAAGTAACCTTTAATATTCCTTCTTGAGCTATTTCTTCTTCGTGTTGAATTTTTTCAAAGTCTTTCCGAATCCTATTGATATGAAAATAATAATTACATATAAACAAAATTTTACATCATTTTAAGAATATACTCAACCTTTTTGCTTTGTTTTCTTGCAGTTTTTGTAAAATGGTTTTATGACCTGGAATTTTTGCATGTTCTTCTATTGTTTTTTTGTTTTCTCTTTTATAAGTTCCATCTTCATATGCCAGTGCATTTTTATACCTTATAGGCAAATTGAATTGATCATAATATTTAAAACATAGCCGACATCTATATGTTGATTTTTCCGGTGCCATTTCACTGAATAAATATTCAAACCAAACCATGTTTTTTATTACTACTGCCGAAGGAATAAGATTTCTTTGATGAGTATCAATTTGCGATATCCATTGGATTCTAAAGTAAAATGTATATGCATGTATTAATGAACAATACTGATATATTTGGGAGAAAATTATGATATAAACCTGAAATATTTGGTAGTTTCCCACTCAAAATCTTCTGAATAGTCATTTTCTATACCAATATGTCGTTTTCTACTGTTTTCCTGAGACAAAATTTGAACAGTATTTCCACCATCTGGGTTTAACATTAATGTTGTGCAAATATCGCTTGTAGAAGTAATATTGGCATTATTATAATCCGTTTTCTCAATAGAGCTCGAGCATTGAGGTTCATTTGAGCAAGTTGCCCCTACTTGATCATCGTAGTCCGTTTGGTATATGATGTGCGTATTTACTAATTGCATCGTATCCAGTATATTTTCTTCTAATATAAAATGTGGTCCAGTGCAATCGTTGTCCTTTCCTGGTGTTGGATTTCCCAATTTAAATTTTTCTGGTAGGAATCCGTTGGCATCGAATGCACATCTATTAAGCGAAATATCGTTTTTTTCCTTACTTCCAGGAAATTCTCTAAGCATATATTTTTTATTTGCAAAATCACTGTGAATGATTTCAAATAATTTACATTGGTCACAGGCCGTTCGCTCACACACAAGCAAATACTGGAATAAATGTCAAAGTGTTTATTCCAAGTCGGAATAAAAAATGGAACACTGAAGTTCAGAAAAAAACGTTAAATTTCAAACGAAACGTCAAACTTACGCATACATCATTACACCGATTTGGAGTAAACCAATACATAGTTACTCCAATACGGAGTGTTCCATTTTTTATTCCGACTTGGAATAAACACTTTGACATTTATTCCAGTATTTGCTTGTGTGCACCATAAATAACTAAATCAATTAGATATTCCTTTAAAATTTCACTTAAATTGTCATCAATGCGAATGAAATTCTTATTTTTTGTTAACGTAAACTCTTCAAATGTTTTTTTCTTTTCACGATCATATAATAGCCCAATTGCACAAAGATCTTTGTTTCCATTCACTATGAAGTTTGTAATAGATAAAACGTTATGAGGAATGAAACTATTTCTAAATTTCACATAGTCATTGGGCACTTTTAAATCGGCGTTTTCAATTGCACTACCACCAATTGTGAAATAACCATTCTTCATTCTTTCATTCCAAAGCGTTATGACGAGCTCAACAGTTCCCGATGACGATTTGCAGATAAAACCCACTAATTTATATCCTCTTAATGGTATATATGGTTTTTCATCGCAAGTCGACTTTAGCTCTATAAACTCCCGAATTTCAGGCTTTTTTGGATCATTTATGTTTATTTCGTTAATTACAACATTGCACTCGCCATTCACTTTGAATATCAGAAAAACTACAACCATCAAAATAACTTTAAAGAGAGACATTTTGAACATATGTACTGCTTGTGATTTCGATATGAAACTGAATCATTTACTGTTAGAAAATCATGATAAATCAGAAATATTGGACGAATATTTTATTTAGTCTGTATGTGAATTTGTTTATTTCTATAAATTTATTGTCAACAGTTTAAGTAAGATAAGCAAAACACAATTTGCTGACTGAGTTGAAAAAGTCGCCGTGCATACATAAAGACCAATGTAAAAAATTCAATACCAGAAGAATGAACAGTTTTAAAATATCGCAAGCTAGTCACGAAGCAAATATATTCGTAATTATTGTTCTCGATAAACATAACAACGTTTGAATTTACTGTACTTATAGAAAGAAATGTCATCAATGCAAAATATATTTAAAGAAAAATAACGAAGCGAATTGTGCATAATATTTTTGTTAATTAATTGATTAATTTTTTTTGAGAGGTCTCAAAATTTGAAGAAGGGTAATTCTCCAATCGAATCCCCAGGGGGGGGGGGGCAAATGGACCCCTGGGACCCCTGTACCAGAATGTATGATCTATGTACAGTCGTGAAGTTTGATTTCACGACTGCACGTTGAATTTAAAATGGAAATATTTAAAAAATTATAAACTTTTTGAATTACAGGATGGAATGAGGATAATGATGTTGAATATGTGGCCTCATTTCACTCAACAAAGAAGAAGCGGGTCAAGTTAAGTGAATGCGACACCAAAAATGTTCAAAGTTTGTCTGGTATTGTTGTTACACCATCACAAAGTAATAACGTATCCTATATCGATAAACAATTCGATGATATAGCTACAACAAACGTAATTGAAAATATGGTACCATTTCCAAATGATATCGCATTTCAGTATATTTCCGTTCTTGAAGAAAATCTGCGACAATTACGAATAAAATTGGGCTTGGCTGAACCAGATCCTCCTTCACAATCATCACATTCTGACAGAGAAATGGTAAAATCAAAAACTGTTGTTGACATACCTGAACCTGACGATGTGCCAATTAATGTGGAAATTCAGCCAAATTTTGTTCATTTGACATGCATAGAAAGAATCAGAGACAAAATGCCGTTGCCCATGCCAAAAATTGAAGAGTTATCGGAAGAAGAGAGCGAGCACAAAAAAGAAAATCGACCTTAAAGATTGATTGGATCCGACACAACAAAAAACAAATTCAACAAAGACTGAAAAAATACAAACCGTATAAATATTTTTTTTTAAAAAGATTTCAAAGACTGTGTGATAAGTGATAAAGTGATAACACATTCTAAACAAGAATAAGTGCAGTATTTTTGTCAATTTGTGTGCTCAAAGTACATAATATGTACTACATATAGCATAAGATTATTACATAAAGATTATTTTTCGTTATTTCCGAAAAGGATCTTGCCATACTTTCAAACGTATGCCATTTCAAATATTTTTTAATTGAAAACTCCTGCGTACATATATTTATTTAAATTCAATGGTTTCACAATAAATGTTTTTTTTTGAAGAAAGACGATTACACTGTACAACAGTCTTGATAATCCAGGGGTTTTCTCACCGGATTCTGAAAATAGATCGAAAATCATGAGATACGTGTATCGGCGATTTGCTGGGAGTGTACTTTTTTTTCATACAACACCTCACTTGGTAGTTTTCCCTGTTCAGGCCAATTTGACCATGATATCATTCATTGATAAATGCAAATTTGAGCATATGCATGTGGAAATTCGGTTTTGATGTCTGAAGACGAATTGTACAGAAAATTGTGGAGAAAATTTTATCCCAAGTGACAGACCCCCTATCTCCACCCCCCACCCCTTATTTTCCCCTAAATGTCAAAAAAACACGATTTTTTCTCATTTTCTCAAGACAAATTCCAAACTATCGACATTTTCAGTCACGTATCTCCGATAAAATGTGGCCAATGTAATAATGAATAACTTCTCTTAATATTTAAAATCTGAAAATTGCTTTTTCAATTGATAAAATCACAAAATTCTCATTGAATTTTCCAAAAAATCATTAATTTTAAATACAATTCTAGATTTTTTTTCATTTAAACTTATTCTCTTCATTCTTTTAACTGAAAAATTGGTTTTTTATTTTGAAATTACAAAAAACGCATCAAAAATCCGCCAGAAGCACTGCGTATTCAGCTCTTTGACATTTTTAGACCAAAAAAATCATCGCTGATGTCAAAGTGATTTGCACAAGCGCTTCTTTTTGTTATATCATTCAATACACAATAAAAATAAATAATAATACAGTGTGAAGAATTCAAAAATATTTTAAAGAAAATGGAAAGTACAAATGCAGATTGTGAATCAAAAATAAATTCTTTTTGTTACATGTGCGGAGAGTATACATTTCAACAATATCGACAACCGATGAATGAACGCATTGAGGAAATGTATACATACTATTTTGGTTGTGCTATCATACGCAATCAGAGCTATGCTCCAAACATCATTTGCAAAACATGCAAAAATGCATTGCACAACTGGTGGAACAAAAAACGTTTCTCTTTAAGTTTTGCTTTACCGATGCAATGGTCGCGTGAACCCGACTACGTGCATAATCGTGAAAATTGTTATGTTTGCCAAAACCCATTCACACAAATAAATCCAACTAAAAAGAGAAAATTTGTGTATAGAGGTGTTCCCGGTGCGATGAATGGTAATTTTATTTCAATTATGCAGTTACTTATCGATGTCTTTGAAAACATTGATGTCTTTGAAAACATTGATGTGCATATGTCATTGAAGATCCATCTTCTGTATTCTCACTATGAACGATTCGAAAATCAGTTGCCGACAGAATCAGACGAACAGGGGGAGCGATTCCACCAGACCATCATGGAAATGGAGGAACGCTACAAAGGAAAGCGGATCGATTCAATGCTGGCCGATTTCTGCTGGTTGATTGCAGTAGAACTAGAAGATTGAAGAATTGTCTTAATTTGTTTTTTGTAAATTCAAAGTGAAAAACCAATTTTTCAGTTAAAAGAATGAATAGAATAAGTTTAAATGAAAAAAATCTAGAATTGTATTTAAAATTAATGATTTTTTGGAAAATTCAATGAGAATTTTGTGATTTTATCAATTGAAAAAGCAATTTTCAGATTTTAAATATTAAGAGAAGTTATTCATTATTACATTGGCCACATTTTATCGGAGATACGTGACTGAAAAAGTCGATAGTTTGGAATTTGTCTTGAGAAAATGAGAAAAAATCGTGTTTTTTTGACATTTAGGGGAAAATAAGGGGTGGGGGGTGGAGATAGGGGGTCTGTCACTTGGGATAAAATTTTCTCCACAATTTTCTGTACAATTCGTCTTCAGACATCAAAACCGAATTTCCACATGCATATGCTCAAATTTGCATTTATCAATGAATGATATCATGGTCAAATTGGCCTGAACAGGGAAAACTACCAAGTGAGGTGTTGTATGAAAAAAAGTACACTCCCAGCAAAACGCCGATACACGTATCTCATGATTTTCGATCTATTTTCAGAATCCGACGAGAAAACCCCTGGATTATATTTTTTTTTCAAATTTGTTGTACAGTGTTATTTTATTTTTATTAAATACGTGAATTTGCGTGCCTATTTTCATAAAAAAAATATTTTTGAATCAAATTTAGATGAGATTTTCTTAAATTAAAAATAGAAATAATAATACTGAAGAGATATTATCGTCCTTGGAAATGTTTGACATCATTTAGCTTGCGTTTTCTTGAGTTTGCTCGCTTGAGCACATTTTCCAAATTCAATTTTCTTGCTACATAGTTGGCCCGTGATGTGATATATTTTTCCGTAATGTATTTGATGAGAAAAAACTTATGTGTTGAGTTACATTCAAAAAGCGTTTTTGGAAAACTAAATCCGAACTGAATTTCTGAAAGGATGGTATCAATAATCTCGTTATAATTGAAATCTCTTTTAATCATTTGTAATCCGAGAACACGATGAGCCAAAGCGCATATATCATACGTACTTTGGCATGGAATTTGACTATCTTTCGACGTTGGAAATGAATCTATGATCAATTTATCATTATCAGAGAAGGTTTTAAGACAATTTTCACATTTGAACAAACGATCGAACACAATCTGCTTTTTTATTTGGCCAGCTAAAAATGCAATGCCGATTTGTTCATTTGTAGTCATTGTTTGAATATCTCCTCTACTGCTATTTTCCATTTCCGCGCCATTGTTTTCAATATTTTCAGGAAAAGTGTCTATTTCTGTTTGTATATCGTTTGAAGTCAAATCCGAATGACTGCAGTTTTCTAGATTGATATTTTCAAATAATTGGTGACTTAGTTGGAACTCGTGACGATAGATGCAAAATATCCAATTCATCGCTACAGTTGGCAAAAAGCGAACTTGTGATCTCATTATTGACTAACATCTTGCGCATAATGGCAGAGAATTGTGAAACAGTTGGATTTGTATTTTGTCCCAAAATTGGATAAGAACGACATCGACTGAATAAACTTTCCAGTGGGCATTGTCCAATTCTCCGTACTGGAAATTGTTCAAGTTTTTTCGTCTTCACGAAACGAGAAAAAATGGCTTTAACGTTCTCTATATTTATAAGCATTCCTTTGAAACCAACTTTTATATCCGATTCAATTATGGTTTTTCCGAAGGGAGAACCTATTTTTAACTTTTTAATATAGTCAGTCATGTCATCGAGAAATGCAAATATTTCTGTACTGGTTTCAGAGGTGATTGCACTTTTGAACAAACTATCATGTCTTTGAACATCGCTGTTTAATATATCGAAAAGTTTGTCCATACGTTCAGCGAATTCTATTGTCCCCTCTGCATTTTGAAAACGGCTGTAACCTCTTTCCATCAAAGATTTCATTGATTTGACAGCAGAATTGCTGAAAGTTTGAGTAGCCAAAGACACTTTCGTTGCGCTCCTCTGAAAATTGATATGAGCTTTGGTGATTTTGTGCGTGATAAGGTTTTCGTTGTCTCTCACATCAACAAGCTCCTCAAAAAACTGTCAACTGATTGCACGACCATTTCGATCGTAAAACGTTTTTTTATGAAAGAGATGATTCCTTATCAATTTGAGCATATGAGGTGAGTCAAGAAAAGGATACACATCGGAACCATCAACTGGATTTTTGAATTCTGGATGGAAATTTTTTAGGTCAAATGAAGAACCCAATATTTCACATGCTACGATATTAGTTGGATGACCATCAAAAGTCGATGTTATCAAATTAATGCCGATGTTTGTCAGATGTTCAATGATTGATGTTTTTAATATAACTTTATCGATTCCTTCTATATCAGCAACAAAATAATATGCGATTGGTAGATTGAATGGAATATTTATGCCATTTAAAAGAAAAACCAATACATGTGTTGCAAGAGGTAGCATTTCAGACGCTTCAGCAACCTTTCCAAATGTGATGAAACCTGAAAATTCCTTTTTATCATCCAGCCATTGCACATGTTCTCTGATGGACATTTCATCATGCACTAGGCCACAGAAAAGCTCTTTATTAATTAATTTCAATTCTTTAACCTTATTTTCGAGTAATGCCATAGTTTGTTGGCAAATGCCTGATTTACTTTGAACACCACTTCGCTGGTACCACTTTCTGATTGTCGCAGGATGTGAGAGATTGTTATCGAACTTCATTCGGATGTAATCATAAGCTCTTGGGCTGTAAAATCGCAACGTGAGGATAAACTTTCTTATTGTTTCATCATACGTCGTCCTCTTGTGCATGCCTAACAAATACTCGACGATAACTCGCGTATCCTCTGGAATGTCCTACAAATTTATTTATATTGTGAATAACAAACATTTCATTTTAAATTAGTGTTTTCTTGAAGATTATTTTTTTATTTGTGTGAAATCACTTTCTTATTTCATTAAAAGATTTTCTCTTGAATGGACACAAAAATTGGAAATAAACCCTGACTAGTTTTGTATTCGCAACATATTACTTTAAGTTAATAACTTAATTCAATTTCATTTAATATATTTGAATTTACTTAGAATTTGTTTATTGCTCCAATATTTAACAAATTACAATATAAATTTTCCGAATATCAACACATATAATAAATATCAAATGGATGTTGTTAATTACATCTGAAATGAAGGCTTTTTGCATTGTATTCGGCATTTCTTTTTGTTTTTTTGATTCAGCGGCTAATTCATTGATCTCCTTTTTCAATTTTTCTATCTTCCGTTCAGCTTTCATCAGTTCGTTTTGCCATTCCAAACAATCATCACATGAAATACCTACAATTCTTTTCCTTATAGCTGTTGGTTTTTCACTATTTTTCGGAAAGTCAAATATAGAAGGAACTGCATCTTCTTTTAATAATAGTGTATTTCCTTTTTGTGTGAAATCATGTTTTGAAAAGTGTTAATTGCATAGGAAAATTGGAAGATGCGAATCCATTTGAAGACCTCTTGTAGACTCGATCCATTTTTCACGCTTAGAACCATTCAGTGGAACTCTAAAGTGAACAGGTTGATATTTATTTAAACAATAATAGTTTCAAAACAAAATATTTTTTAAATGGAAGAAAAGGCGTGCGATTCTTTGCAATTTCAAATTAAAAAAAAATTCAAATTCGTTTAAATTATTTTCATGAAATTCAAATATGTTCAGATTTAATTAAGGAATCCTTTTGTGAATCTTGCATAGGATCATCAACTGCAATGTGAACTATGACATTATCATTGGTGGAAATTGTCATTCTGTGAACAACAGCAATATGACGATTTAATGAATATTTTGAAGCCAATATTTGGCCACAGCCTTGGATAGTACATTGAAATCGTTCGCCGCTATGACATCGAAAGTAATGAACTCTTAGACTTTTCGGATTTGCAAATGTTTTATTACAATTTGCGACACTACACAAAATGCGCTCAGAACTTGGCAATTTTTCTTCCGCAGCTACATCTTCTCCTGATAGTGCTACTTCAACTTCCAATTCTTCATACCCTTGAGGAAAATAAACACAAATGTGTAAAAATTACTGACACATGACCACAAAAAAATATTTCTCAACAATAAGGCATACCAGATGTTTGTTCCATGATGAAGAACATATTAATGTGCTTCTTTTAAAACTTGGATTTTAAGAAAATTTTCAAATTGTCAAGCGTTGTCAAATCATTCGATCACTTTCAATACTGAAAATAAAAATGTATGTCATTCAATGAATACCGATTGCGACAGATGAAAATGAAATGAACTGAAATTTGACTACATGTGATTCTGTTTGAATCAGTTAGAAATGACTTCACGCACACAAAAAACGTTTGGGGTATGTTCATGATATTCATTGGTGACAATAACAAAAAAAACCGGAAAAAGAGGGGCAATTTTAAAAAAACCAATTATTATAAACAATTTTAGATAAAAAAAATAAATAAAAAAAAAAAGATTAAAAAAGAAAAAAAAAAATAATTAAAAAAAAAAAAGAAAAAAAAAAAAGAAAAAAAAAAAAAAAAAAAAAAAAAAAAGTGAAGGAAAAAAAGGGGGAAAAGAAAAAAAAAAAAAACAGGAAAAAAGAGAATTGTTACATGTTTACCACAGTTGTATTTGACTCTACCACATGCAATGTAATAAATGTGACATAGTATTAGTTTGACAGCAATACTTTTTCACAATGAGTCTGTTCGACATGCGCACATATTTATAAAAACTTGCATGTGGTAGAATCAGATACAACTGTGGTAAACATATATTGTCACCAATGAATATCATGAACATACCCCAAATGTTTTTTGTGTGCGCATACAAATACATTGATGTTTTGGATTTCTTGTTTATATAACTTCATAATCCGTGTTGATCGTTGTTGATTGTATTTGATTGTGTTCGATCGTGTCAATGTAAACAAATTGAAACATTCTGTCATATTTGATTTTGGTGCGCAACTGATTTGTTGCTTGATATTGAAAAAAGCGAAAAAAGACTAAGAACCATTTCAGAAAAATACTATTTAGCATTTATCAAACCATTACATTCATTCGAGAATGGATCAATTGCCTTTAACTTTGCGAATGCGTTTGCCTGCTGATCGCGGTATGTTTAAATATATATTTGTATTCAATTTCCTTTGTAATGAATTTAATTTTTAAAATATTTGAAGTAATAAAATATACACACGACGATGAAGACACATTCATCGAATATTCAATAAATCCGAACGGACTTATAGTGTCAGACGACGATCAAAATCGAAAAACATATGGTAAATAACAAGAATAGTTACACTTGAGCTCGAATAAATTCATTTATTGTTATTAACTGGAATATTTCTAATTTGAGATGATTCAATTGATGACGTACAATCAGTAATGGTTCAGAAAAATGAAAGGGCAGATGAATCAATGAAGAAAGATCGTAATGAAGGGCCAGCTTTGAAAATAGCTAGTGGTAAATTTTATTATCGATTACCGTCTGAGCGGGTGTCAATGCAATTGTTGGTATCAAATTGAATGTTCTCTATTTCAGACGTAATTATGAGTTCAATCAATGATGAACAATCGGCAATGGAACCAAGATTTGAATTTTCACACAGTTGTGTCATTTGTATTCACTGTTTAGAAGTATTCAAAAATATCAAATACCTAAATGAGCATATGAAATGTGCACACGAAAAAGGAATACAGGCTCATGGTAAATTTATGAAAAATAATAATTTTCAAATGTGTTTGATCAAATATGTCCGGTTTCAGATGAAATTATAAGTTCAATCAATGATGAGCAATCGAATATGGATGAACAATCTTCAGTTTCTTATAATTATGTCATATGTATTCACTGCTCTAACGTATTCAAACATGTCAACAGCCTGAATCAGCATATCAATCAGGTGCACAACAAAGAAAAACAACAAATTGCAGATGATACAATGAAACCAGATGACGATCAACAGCCCAATATAGAAAGAGACTTCGAATTAACTCACAGTCGACTCATCTGTATGATTTGTTCAAGAGGATTCAAAAAGGTCAACAGCCTAAATCAACACATTCAACGTGTGCACAACAATAAAAAGTGTTCATGTGGACATTGTCCACAAACTCTTGCTTCGGGTTTCCGTCTGAAAGTACATTGTGCAAATTTGCATGGAATACACTTGAACGAAAGTGAAATTAGAAGTGCATTGACAATTATCACAGATTTTGGATTTGTGATTGCTCCAGAAGCAAAAACTGATCTAATCAAAGTACAAGAAAAAAAAAATTATCGATTTGACACAAAAAATTACAAAACTAAATATTGTTTAAAACAGTTTACTGAAACGTATTGAATTTCATGAAATTTTAAATAAAAACTAGTAATAACCTACCTAAAAAGATTGCACTTTGTTTTCGGATTCCTATTTATACACAATTTCAGGCTACAAACGAAATCCATTTTATTTTATTTTGTTTTGTTTATTTTTATTTAATTTAATTTTATTTTATTATATTTAAAATAATACTATACGGTTACGCTTACGGTTAATATAAATTTCAAAATTCGCGACACAAATGTCACATGAAAAATGAATGCGTTCAATGACATTTTGTCTGCTTAATCCCCTATCAGGCAGAAATCACATACTTTGTGAAGATCAGGGAAATAATAACACAGAAGTGTTTGTTTTTGAATATAAATTTATTTTATTTTTATTCGTAAACTTATTCACAGCACTTATTAATTCACTACTGATGATCACTATATGGGAGTCCTGATGGAACTGACTCGATCCACTCAGATTCGGCTGTCCTTATAAATAATTCTTAGTAAGCTTCATTGAGTTGCCGATAGATGTAAGGACAGTCGAATCGGAGTGGGGATATCCTAGTCTATGTATTTTATTGAATTTATGTATTGATGAATTGAATTGATTAATTATGATTATTTATTTATTTAATTTATCTAATTTATTTGAATGATTTAATTCTAAATATTTACTTGACTTATTTATTAAATGTGTAACGGTGATCGCATGTGTATCGTTGAAGTTATTTGAATATTTAATTGGATTATTTCTATTATTTCAACGATAAACAGCTGAGCCGGTTACACTGCCCTCGTTATTAAAAAAGGCTAAATTTATGGTAAAATTTTGATATCTTCAGGACATTTCCATCAAAGAATTTGTAAAGGAAGTGATAAAATCTTTAGTTATGCTATAGCATGATTGATCGGTTATTTAAGTTTTAATTGTTTTATTTGTTCATATATTGTTGTATAGAGAAGAAAGAACGAGAGATGTTGAGTAAATGTCTTTTTCGTTTGTTCCAATTTGAGAGAAAGAGTGAGAAAAATGTTTTACAATATCGGTTTATAATATGAAGTTATCGTCGATTTGTTTTTTCAGGAGCAATATATTTTTGTTACATAAAGAATGAATATATCGTTTTAGTTTTGCATTTCTTGAAATAGTAATTGGCGACCAATAGATTGTTGTTATGACATAATTTTATTGGTTCTAATGAAAGGAACTATAATATGCTTATTCATACATGTGAAAAGAAAAATAATTAAAATAAAAAAGATTTTTGAAATTAATCTGATCCAATTCGTTTAATTATTTTATTCTAAGGTAATTAAAAACTTGTAGTCTGTTTATTGGTTTGCTATACGGAGTAGATGAATTATTATGAGGGAAGGATTTTAGAAATCAAAAAGAATTCGATGCATTAATTATTTTTATTACATTGTAAAGATTTGTTTTAGGTTTATGACTATAAAAATCATCTTTGTATTATTTGATTCGATGTATTTCAAGGAAATGTACATTAACTATTGTATATTTGTATGGCTTCTGAGGGTTTCTCACATCTGTATGTTTTGATGTAAAAAATTTAAATTTACAGATTTTCTTTTTAATATTTTTTTTTTATTAAATATTCTTGAATTATGATTTTTTGTTAATTCGTTCGAAATAATATAATTTGTTTTCTCAATATTTTTATGATGATATTGAATATGTAGTTTGGGGATTTCCCCATATGCTTATTCATGTTATAAATATTTTTGTTTGACATTAAATTAAATACATGTATGTATATAATAAGGTGAAAATGATTTTTCTCTCTTTTAACACGTTTTAAGATCGTTTTAATTTCTTCTTATGAATTTGATAATATTCCCACGTTTAAAGAAACAGAAGTTTTAATTTCAATATTTATTATGTTTTTCATCAAGTATTCTTTATGTGTTGTCTTTCATGAGTATATTTTATGATTCAAAACTTCAGTTTTTAGAAATTGTAAAAATGGACCTTTTGACAAAGATGTTTTTACATACACTTTTTAAACCCAGCGTTTGGCGCATATGGTTTTTATGGTTTCTTTAGTTCTTTATATGAGATGTATATTGTATATTATATTAAAGGGTGTTATATGATGTTATTTTACGTAACAAATGGTTTTTCCAATATTTATTCAAAATATTCAATATTTTCTAATACAATTTTGCAAATGTGTTTCATTTTTAAATTTTTGTGAGAATATACTCTCATATTTGTGTTCTTTTTGTCATTTTGTTTGTTGTTTTCGTCCTGTTAAGTTCAGTTTAATTTGTAAAAATTTCAAGTTGTGAGTTATCATGGAAAGGTTTGTAGAATATTATATATATTTATTATCTATTATATAATAATTTCTCTATATCTTTTTGTGTGTGTTTTTTAGATCATTTGTTTTCTCTGTTATTGATGGCAAGCATCGCAAAAGTCTTTTCCAAGTGGCTATGCGTAACGGGATTTGGCTCAATTATATATGGAAAGATAATCAAAAACAATATAAACGCGTTATCAAGCATTTTAATTTTATCAAGATTCAACTTCACGAAGGAAAAAGAAACATCGTTTGTTCCATTGTTCGTAATAAACCCCTACAGAAAAAAGGTGCGTGACAATTATTATTTGTTATATATTTTTTATCTGAAGTGAAAGAGCAAATCTTTTTTTTTTTTTTTTTTTTTTTATAATTCAACAGTATATTCTGAAGAAAAGCCCCTCAAAATATCGAAAGAAAAACCCCAACCGAAGATAATTTAATTGTGCAGGACGGGAGTGCTTTGGAAAATAACAGAGGTGTTGCAGGTGATTTAAATTCCAAAAATAGTGTAGAAGATGTGGAAGTGAATAGAATTCTATCTCTTATGCGTTCGAGAGTGAAATTAGTGAGTCCAATAAAAGAAATATTGAAGAAAAGAAAAATGGTTTGGATGGCTGATCTTTCTAAAATATTTGGTGTTTATGGTGATCAATTTTTCGAAAAATCTGAAGTAGAAATTATACAATCGGTGAAAGATATGAATCACGCTACAAGGTTTTTTTTAGCTGTTAAATTTTATGGAGTTAATAAGATTGATTTCATAAAAGATTATAAGTTAAAAATTAATTTTTCCAAGTCGAAAATGTGTATTTTGTTAGGTATTGATCGATCCATTATAAAGAAATTTGTTGAAAAAATGAAGAAACATGATTCTCTTAAGGAGGTTATGAAAAAAACAAAATATTTATCTCCATTTGAATATAATCCCTATCGTCATGAACAATTTTTTATTAAGTATGTATTGTTTAATTATGACGATTTGAAAAAGGCAAACATATTTGAATTAAAGAAAGATTGATGTTCCTTTAGTATTAAACTTTGACGTAATTTTCATTAAATTGTTATTAGAAATATGTGAAAGATTAAAAACGTGTCCATAAAATATTTTATGCTACTAATTTTATTGTGTTAATTTTATTGTGTGATAAGAGACAAATCAAAAGCAAGGGATTGAGACAAAAAATAATGTTTATTTGACTGTCTTCATTTTTGTCGTTTTTCATGTATAGACAACCATATTTGATAGATATGATGAGGAAGAGAAAAAAAAATGAATGATCATGGGAACGTTTTGTGTGAATTATAGAGTATATACGATCATTGCATCTGTGAATAGTGAGAATCATCATTGCAGTATTTTCAGGCATACATTGTATGTTAAGGCGATATATGTGTATATGTGTGCTGTTTTGTTTTTGAAAAATATATATTTTGATTGTTTTCGTGTTGTATATATCGATATTTTTTCGTTTTAAGTAGTGTTATTTGTCCAGACCAACAGATATAATTGAATTAGTGTAAATGACGATAATGACGAAACTAAAAATCAAGGAAAGCATTCGAACCATTTTATAGAAACATTTGTTAATACCTTCATTGAAAAGCAATGTTTGAGCAAGATGCATTTTGTATCTTTTGTATGCTTCATTTGTATTGTTATGTGTTTTATACATTTTCAGTGTGATTTAAATATATTTTTACGTGTGTTTCAGTGGGTTGAGCATGTGTTTTAATGGCTAAGCATGAAATGCGTGATATATTTTGTTTTTTTTTTTTTTTTTTTTTTTTTTGATGTTTTGTACTATTTAGGAGTGAGTAATGAGTATTGATGCATTGGAATGTTTTTTACCGTTCATTTAATATTTAGTGTTTTTGAAATGGACGAAGAGTCATTATTGTCATTTGTATCAATTATGTTCTTGTATTTATAAAGTAATGGGAGAATGAATATGATTTTTAACATATTGTGTGTGTTTTAAAACAATTGTATGTTTGGGATGTTTTAAAAATATTTTTTTTTTTTATATAATTTATTACTTTTATTTATATGTTCACCATGTACTGAATTTGAAGTTTTCTCTATTTTGTTTTTATGATATGATTTGTATATGATTTGATGCCAATTGTATATGATTTGATGCCAATTTGATGCTAGTCAAATATTTGTATTTAAAGGGAGTTTTTTTTTTTTTTTTTTTTTATTAATTTTACGTTGTTGTTTATGTGTATGAAATGTTTCTTAGCACATAAGTGAACTTTTTCGTTAAGGGGTGATAAGCATGTAGGAGTGTGGTATATTTTATATGTGTTAGGATTCATCCCCGGCACGCTATGTGTAAGCATGATCGTATATTATGGAAGGAATGGAAGAGAAAACAAGAGAAAGTTGAAATAAGCATCATTTAAACGTTAATGTAGTTATGCATATGTATGTGGTCTTAGTGTTCATTGTACGCATATGTATGTATACTGAAGAGGAGAGGGAGTATAACGTCTTGCAAATATATATTAGTTTCCATCTGTTTACCATTCAAACGATCGTTGTTATGCTATTTTCGTTGTAGAAAAGGACTCTTATGTTATTACTATGTGAGAGTATGTGAGAGTACTATCTTTGGTTATTAGAATGTTGTATTATCCCTTAGTGTTTATCCATCTGTTACATAATTTAGTTCGATCTGCGTGTTTTTTTTTTCGTTTAGAGTATTACATTGCTGTTAATGGTGTGATGGTACCAATATTTGTGAAGTAATTATACTTATGAGTGACAATACCAGAGAATATTATTTTTGCTATTGAGCTCAGTGTATTAATGGTATCAGTGTATTTTATGGTATTATTCCTTGTGACCATACCAGTGTATTTGATGATATCAGTTATTTGACGGCACCAATATATTTGATAGTGTTCATAATTTGACGGTACCAATGAGAATTTATTATTGTGTTTAACGGTACTAAAAGAAACTGTATTTAATATTTTATCTTTAAAATGAGACCTTTTAATCTTGCCCAATCGCCTTTTTGTTTAGCAAATAGTTCCGTTGTACGTCAAAGAACATATAGGTTGTGGCCTATTGATGTGAATAGTGACACTCAAATATTTTCTTGTAATGTGTGTTGTTTTCCCGTAGTACATGTAGAAAATATATTTGATATTCTTTACTTTAATATGTTTTTTTCGGGTGTAGTAGTGAAAATTCATCATTTATTGGCTTTACATTTTACTTTTGATGAAGACATTGAGTCAGTGTGGGAAAATGGTGCAATCTGTGCGAATTGTGGATTTTCAGTGAGTTATGTTTCGAATGTGCCGAAAATTGTTTTGGATTATCAATCAAATGAGGAAGTAGTTATCTTAGATATGTACCGCTTAAAATTTGGTACCACTCGGTTTTTATTTAGTGAGTTTTTACGTTTGATTTCGAATTGAATAAATTTCATTAGATTTCAATTGGAATATAAGAAAAACTTAAAGATGCGTTATTCGCAATTTCGTTGTGTTTGCGATCCACGAATTGCGTCTTTGTATAATACGGATCCACTTTATCGTGAGAATATCACGTGGCCGGTTGAAAGACGTAGTGATACATTCATTTTTTCGTGCAATATATGTAATTATCCTATTTTTCGCCCTGAAAATTTGTTTACGGTTTTTAAAGTGTCCACTTTCGAAATAGTTGTTGGCTATGGAATTAAAGTTCAATGTTTAATGACTGAGGATTTTGACTATTTATTTGATAATAACGTTCATTCTCAGTGGCAAAGATTGATTTTTTGTATGAATTGTGGTGTAATTTTAAGTTTTCAAGATGAAGTGCCGAGTGTTATTTTGAATTATTCGACGACTGAAAATGTTGCAATAATCAATGCGCGACGAGTACGTTTTGCCTCGACTGAATTGTTATGTTTTGAGTATGAATGAGTATGACTGTTTAATTAATTTTGAGTGAAATAGTTCGGAAATGACGTTTTATCGTAAAATAATGTTGTAAATTGTATGTATTATATAAGTAAATAAGTAATATATAAGTTGAAAATTTTAATGGAAGAAGAACTGGCGGGGATGAGACACATATCATATAATAAAAGATATTTGTTGTAAGTATTTTTATTTCAAATTGGAGTATTTAATTTCTGTTTTGCAAGAGTGAATCCAAAAAGTGTTATTAATGTGATATTGTTATATTCATTATTTATTTATCAAATGGTAAGAAGAAGATATTGGGTTCCGAATGAGAAAATGCTATGTTTTCAAATTAAATAGTCATCGGGATAAATATTTTGCCAAAAAAGATTAAATATAGTTTTCTTTTCGTTTTCATCGGTATGTTTTTCCGGTTTTTAATATGTATTCAAATGTTTCTTTGTATCAAAATAATAGTAATATTCATTTTATTTTCATCGGTATATTTTCCCGGATTTTATTGTAATTCCATAATTGTCATAATTGGCGTATTCTAGTTCAACATTAAGATCAGTGTCCCCTAAACTAATTGTATTCGTTTGAATTAAGAAATCGTTTGCCGTTCGAAATTAATCCATACGTTAGTTTTTATTATCCAAATTAATTATGGATTTATACACTTTGTCTTAGATTTCCTAGATGTTTTCTTCCGAGACTTTTTAAATGCATTAAATGTTGTGTTTTTTTTCTCATTTTATTATACAAATTTTTATTGTCTGCTTGAATATGAGTTTTGTTTATTTTTGTTTGTACCGATTTTAATATAAATCATGATACTTAATTTAGTTTTCAAATAAAAAAAAAATGCTTCACTGTTGAATTTCTGCAAAACTTTTGGTTGTGGTTTAATTTTTATTTCTCCAATAATAATTTTTTCCAATGTTTGGTTTTATTCAAAAAATAATTTTCATTACTCAATTTTTGATTATTATTCTTGTTAGAGTTACTTTTCCGATTTTATAATTGAAGCAATAATTTTTGCCGTATAATTAACATATTTTCTTTTATAAGTTTAATAAATTTTCAATAACGTAATTAATCAAACGGTACTTTATCAATCGGTTTTAAATACAATTATTTTTAATTAAAATGCAATGTTTGATCGCGGTAATTAAAACTCATCACTTTATTTGGACTATTTTACGGTTTTTTTTTTTTGGTGAGTCCGTTCCATTTTATTTTGTTTATTGGTAGCGATGGATTTCCATGGCCAGTTTCGTTCAGCAAAATTATTGGTGATTTTTCTCGGGTGCAGTGTGGCTTAGCACGTCCCTCACCTTAAATCTACTTTTGCTCGAAACAGTAATGGTTGGCCTCGGACGAGGGGAGGCCACGGAGCTCGTCCTCCCCGGGAATTGACCGGAGCTCCACAGTTGACGACCGCTTTGAATATTGGAACAATGAATTTGAGAGGGGGTTTTGAGTTGAAGAAGCGAGAATTAGTCGATAGGGCAAATAATTTCGGTTTAGATATCTTAGCTTTGAGCGACGTTCATGTGAAAGGTCAGGTAGAAGAGACATTAGGGAGTTATCGTTTGTATTTGTCAGGGGTTAAGAATGGTAGAGCAAATTGGGGCGTAGGATTCTTGATTAGTAACAGTTTAGAGCAGTCGATTGTGGGTCATAGATTCGTAAATGAGAGAATAATGTGGATTTCAATCAAGTTAGGCGGTGCAGTGTATCGTTTTGTGAGTGTGTATTCCCCGTGTGAAGGTACGAATGCAGAAAAGATGAATGATTTTTATAGTGACTTGAATGATATTGTGTATCGTAAGGGAAATGAGAACGTGATTTTGCTAGGGGATTTCAATGCTCGAGTAGGTAGAGATAATCAGAATTTTGCGAATATTTTGGGTCATTTCGGAGAAAATATGGAAGCGAACGGTAACGGAAAGAGATTGTTGGATTTCTGCCAGAGTTCAGGCCTAATTATAACAAATTCTTTCTTCAAGCACAAGAATATTCACATGTATTCTTGGGAGAATCCTGCTCAGAATCAGAAATCTCTTCTCGACTACGTTATTGTGGATGAATGTTTACGTAAAACCATAATAGATACGCGTGTGTATAGAAGTTTTGGTTTGGATTCCGATCATTACTTAGTTGCAAGCAAACTACGTATCCCAAAAGGGGTAGCGAGTAAAAATCGGAAACCAACTAATAGAGTGAAAGTTAATGAATTGAAGAATGAAAGTGTAGTGAATGCATATGTAGCTAGATTGGAGGAAAAATTTGCGCAAGTTGAATTGAATGAGATGTCGGATATCAACAGTGAATGGGATTATTTTAAGAATGCAATGTTGAGTGCGGTAAAGGGATGTTGTGGAATGCATGTGGGTAAGAATGGTAAAAAGAAGACGGACTGGTGAAATGATGAGATACAGGAAGCAGTGAAAGAGAAAAGAGTGAGATGTATGCGTTGGATGCAAAGTAGAACTGAGGAGGATTTAGAATTGTATAGGGAACAGAAGAGGATAGTGAAAGAGTTGGTGAGAGTAGCGAAAGAGGGCGAATGGGTGGAATTTGGTAGAGATTTAGAAAAAGCAGGGCAACAGAGGAATAAAGTTTTCTGGTCGAAGGTTAAGAATATCCGTAACGGTGGGAAGAAACAAGCGCCAGGTGCTGTATTAGATAAGGCAGGGGAGTTGGGAATGTGTTGAAACGTTGGAGAGAATATTTTGAGGAACTTCTGAATGTTGATAATAGAACAGATTTGAGTGTTAGCGCGAATGCAAGTGTGAATGAAGTCGAAGAAGAAGAAATAAGCATAGGAGAGATAGAGTTGGCGGTTAGAAAACTAAGTTGGGGCAAAGCAGCAGGAGTGGATGAGATTAGGAACGAATATTTAATTTGTAGTGGTTCAGTAGGGATTCGATGGTTGCATCGGTTGTTCAATCTAGCGTGGGATTCATCAGTTGTGCCGAAAGAATGGGGTGGTGCAGTTATCTCTCCTCTCCATAAGAAAGGAAGTAATAAGGATTGTAACAACTACCGTGGAATTTCTTTATTGAGCGTTGTCGGAAAAGTATATAGTGCAATTTTAGAAAAACGTACCAGAGCTATTGTCGAATCGCTCTTGGATGAAAACCAATCGGGATTCAGACCGATGCGCGGATGTCAAGATCAAATTTTTTGCATGAGACAACTAATAGAGAAGTTCCATGAGAGAAACAAGGATATGTATGTATGTTTTGTTGATTTGCAAAAAGCGTATGATTGCATACCTAGAGATAAGCTCTGGTCGGTGTTGGGTGAATATGGTGTGAATGGTTCCCTGCTGAGTGCAATTAAGAGCTTGTATAGATATTGTGAAGCGGCTGTGAGAGTGGATGGAGAATTGAGTGAATGGTTTGAAGTGCGAAATGGTCTTCGTCAGGGCTGTACAATATCACCGCTTTTATTTATAATTTATATGGACAAACTGATCAAGTCAGCTAAGCTGAGGGGTAACGTAGTTTTGGGGGGAAACATTATCTCCGCTCTTGCATATGCGGATGACCTAGTATTGTTTGGGGGCTCAGAACAAGAGCTTCAAAACAGCATTAGCGATTTAGAAGCGGCTTGTACGAACTATGGAATGACCATTAGCAGCTCAAAGACACAGGTTATGCATATAGGGAAAGATAGGAAACAAGTAATTTGTATGTTAAATGGAGGTGTGCTTGAGCAGGTGTCGCAATTCAAATATCTAGGATGCATCTTTTCGGAAGATGGCAAACTGGATAAGGAGTTCGAACATCGCAGAGTGAATGGTAACAAAGTTGTTGCTCAACTTAGGTCACATGTTTTCAATAAGCGAGAGTTGAGTAAGGAGACGAAGTTGATGATTCATGGGTCAATCTTCAGACCAACTATCACGTATGGCAGCGAGAGCTGGGTCGATTCAAATAATTTAATTCATGGTTTGGAGGTGGCTGATATGAAAGTTTTACGTATGATTTCGGGTGTGTCGCGTAGGGATCAATGGGAAAATAGAATTAGGAATGAAAGAATACGGGAAGATTTGAATGTGGAGTCGATTGATGAAGTAGCAAGAAAGTCCAGGTTGAGATGGTTTGGTCATGTACAGCGTATGAATGAGTATCGTTTGCCAAAGTTAATTTTGAATGCTGAAGTGAATGCACCGAGAGGTAGAGGTAGGCCGCGAAGACGATATTTGGATTCGGTAAAAAATGATTTGAATGAAAGAGGGTATGACTGGAATAGGGAAACTGAAGACCTGGCTCTCGATAGGGTATGTTGGAGGAGAATTGTTGTTGGCCGACCATTACAAAACAGACCAGACGCTGAAAGGCATTAATGGTCTTTAAATGATTGTTGTTGTTGTTGTTGTTGTTAGAGTTACTGAATGAAACTGTTTTTTGTAAATTATTATTCTTTTTTCTGTGACATTCTGATTCGCGGTGTTTCCATTTCTTACAAAATGTGCAGAATAGTTCTCTACGTGAAATTTTACTGGGTGTATTGGAATAATACCCCATCAATTTATATTTTATCTTGTTCCAAGTTGGTTTTTTCATTCTTGTTAATAAATTTCTAGGGTTTTCGCCCAATTGTGTAATCAATTGTTCGAAAAAGAGATTTTCTTCCGTTTTATTGATGCACAAATTGTAAATTATGTCTGCTATTGATATGAATTTAATTCATCATATGATTGTCCATTAAAATAAGGAATTTCGTTTAAAACAATTTTGAAAAGTTTTCTGTATTGCACATGTTCATTGAAGTTTTCCACATTATTTGACTTGATTTTTTTATTAATTTAGAAATTCTCTTTAAGTTTATCAACTCTTGAATTTGAAAATGAAGACTGAACGTCCTTTTTGTTTTGAATATTTTCTTTTTTATTATTGTTTTCGTAACAATCATTATTGTTTTCAAAAGATAGTGTTTTAAATGAAGCTAAAATATCATTATTTTGTGGAAAATTTGTGTATTTAGTCATTTTTATAAAATGCTTTTGATAGTATGTCCGAAAGAATTATCAAAATCCTACTTACAATTTTCCTTAGAAGAGAATAATTTATTGATCTATTGAATATGTTATTCCTTTGATTTTCGTTTGCATTGATGAGCTTTACTGATGATTTTAGGTGACTGTCAAAATGTATGAGTTTGATTTGTCAAGATTTATGAGTTTTAGGTGACTGTTAAGATGTATTAGTAGGATTGTTGAGTTTTATTTGAAGGATGTGATTTTTATTGATAATGGTGCCTTTTGATGATGTTCATCTGATGTTGTTCTTTATTTGTTATTTATTATGTTACAGTTTGATGATGCTGATGTAATGCGATGTAGTACGATGGTAATGCCGATGTAATTACTATCTGGTGTTCTTTTGTTGGTACAATGTAATCGATAAAAGAATTTCACGTTGCCAACGACTTACTAGACGTTGGTATCGTTTTCCAGTTGTTTATTTGACTATTTTATTCTTTTCGTTGGTGTTTGCTTGTTTGTTTATTTTGTCATTTACAATAATTTTCATGCGGTTTTTGACAGTACCAATTTTAATCAATTTTAATCTTATTTATGAAATATTTTTGTTGTTTATGGTACCAATTCCCAAATTTTTGTGCGTTGTTAGATTATGTATGATTCTCGTACTGTCGATGTAAGTTTTGACGATGTCAAATATTGTTTATAGTTGGTTTTTATTCGTTGGAGGGTTTCATTTTCCACTATTTCTTGGTTATTTTAACGGTACCAATTTTGATTTTTCTATTTAGTTGGTGTTATTGACTTGGTATCGTATTTGAGTTGGTGTCGTTGCCTTTTAACGGTACCAGTTTTCAGTTTTTCTAATTGATTGGTATCTTTTGGTATCGCTCAACGGTGCCAATTGCTGACAATACCAAGTTTTTGTTCGCAGCGCCAATTTGTATATGATTTTAGCCTGCTTAATCCCCTATCAGGCAGAAATCACATACTTTGTGAAGATCAGGGAAATAATAACAGAAGTGTTTGTTTTTGAATATAAATTTATTTCATTTTTATTCGTAAACTTATTCACTGCACTTATTAATTCACTACTGATGATCACTATATGGGAGTCCTGATGGAACTGACTCGATCCACTCAGATTCGGCTGTCCTTATAAATAATTCTTAGTAAGCTTCATTGAGTTGCCGATAGATGTAAGGACAGTCGAATCGGAGTGGGGATATCCTAGTCTATGTATTTTATTGAATTTATGTATTGATGAATTGAATTGATTAATTATGATTATTTATTTATTTAATTTATCTAATTTATTTGAATGATTTAATTCTAAATATTTACTTGACTTATTTATTAAATGTGTAACGGTGATCGCATGTGTATCGTTGAAGTTATTTGAATATTTAATTGGATTATTTCTATTATTTCAACGATAAATAGCTGAGCCGGTTACATCCGAACGGTGAATTCCCAAACAATTGTTGATGACGGCTTTCACAGAGTCCCAAGCAATGAGTTCTTGTTCCGACAGTAAAGCTTCAAATTCCTCGCTTTTCATCAGTTTTCTTATGTCAGATCCATTCAGCATACCTTCAATCAAAATGATATCCACACAATTAGTTTTGTTTGCACAATACCAAAATGTAGTAAACCATTAACCTTCTTTTATCTTCATCGTGCTGAGTCTTGGAAATATCCTTTTTAAACATTTAAACGCGTCACCGTTCCTATCCAATGCTTTGATGAAATTTTTAACAATTCCCAACTTGATATGAAGTAGTGACAACAATATTCTATCGCTCGGTACGTAGCAAAAACAGTGAAAACCAACCGGACAGTCACTCATTTTTTAAAAAAAAATAGTTTACTGTTTAGTACTGAAATCTAATACGCACATTGTTTACACAAAATAAGACGTATGTGTGATTTTTGGAATTTTTTGTTCATTTGACAATAGAAATCGATATCAACGACCTCTTTCGGCAAAAAAAATAATTAAATATGTTAGAAAAAAACCATTAATTAACAATATTTTCAAATTGTGTAACAATTATATGTAAAAGATGGTGAAAACATCATGAAAACAATGGTTTTTGGTAAAAACATTGCCAATGAAACGCTTTTTAGAAGAGCTTTTCCAAAATTTCTGGGATTTTGGTGTTATTTTCTCAAAAATTATTACAAAAACGTTGAATAAATGAATTAAAATTATTTCTACTGTGTTTCTATAAACAAAACATAAAATTTCATAAACGATTACAGCGTTATAGTTTTCATTTTTGATCAAAAAATCATATTATATAGTGAGAAATTCCCAATATGAATGAAACATTTTCAAAAAAATTTTTTGTTCGAAATGGTCGTGGCACGTAGGAAAAGTAATGATGCCATTTGTTTTCTTGGGCCCAAATTAGAGTGAAACAGTCAACAGGTCAAAGGTCTGAGAAATTTTTTTCAAAAAACTTGCACAGTGTATTTAGCACACAAAAACAGAGTAGCGAAATTCTAAATAAACACCAAAAACCAAAACTTTTACTATTCTCAAATATATATATATTCAAAACATTCAAATTTTTAGAAAACAATAAAAGTAAATGGAATTACCAAACAAATTTTATTCTAAAAGAGGAGGAAAACGTCCATTAATAATGAAAAAGAAAAAAAGAAATGAAACATATGTTTGAATAATTATTCAATTCAACACTGGTGAATGAAATTTGTGACTCCATAAAAATGGTCGACGATAACTCCAAAGAAAATGTGGATCCGTGTGTCAGATCGCAAACATAGGCGCGGCCTGACAGAACACGCCTATCAGCGCCGTGTACTCCAGTAGAAATGCGGAAGAAAAATGCATTTTACATTTTAATATAAAATTGAATGGAGATGGTTTACATAGCGCCCCGTCTGTAAATAACTCAATTATATGTTTTAAAGCATGAAAGCACACTAAGCATGAGAAAAGGTGTAGCAAGGGCACAAACCAAATGTGCTTTGTTACGAACGTTAATAACTTGCAGTAAATGCGGTATATGCTGTAATTTTTAAAAATTATGTTTGTGACATTTAGTTTTAAACACTGTTGAAGCGATTTAAAAGCATAGCATTGAACGGCATTTCACGACATTGTTGGTATTGTGTCTGTTTATGATTCGTATTATTTTATTTTGATTTATAATGTTATAATGGAATTTGAAGTAGATAAAATTATTAAGAAGCGTAAAAGGAAAAGTGAGTAATTTTTTCAATTAATTTGATTATTTCAATATCTCTTCTGGTCTAAAAACTCATATATATTATTATTACCGATTATTAAAATGAAAATATTCAATGTGTTTTAGGATTTTTTTTTGGTTAAGTGGTTGGGTTATAGCAACGCGCATAATAGTGGGAACGATTGAAAATTGATAAATTGTGTTGAATCGATTGAAGATTTTGAACGATCACGAATCCAAACATTTTGGGTAATGAATATATTCGTAAATGGGAGATATTTTTGTAAATTTTGCATGATTTTGCATAACCTTAAAATATTTTTCTTTTTGTAAAAAAGACGTGCGCATTATTGATGGATTGAATATTAGTGAAGTGAAAAAAGAACAAATGCGGCCAAGAAGCTGAAATCATACAATCCAACATCGCAAAATACCTGTTTCCCAAAATGTTGGCACAATTCTCGAAAGTCGCATTATTTGGAGAACCCCAGAACGAGTAGTTCGGTTCAATTTCGATGGAATTCCCGAGGAAACACCAGAGCCGGTTGGCCCACCGAACAGAATTACATGTATGTTTGATTATTTTAGTAATTGCGGTTATCATAGAAACATAACACCGCTAACAGACACAACTGAAAAAAAACTATGACAATTATTTTTTAGAGTACGCAAAATTCTTAATAAATTTGGGTGATGGCAAAGAAAATAAATTGTTAAAAAAGAAGAAAATTGAAATACGCTCTCTATTAATTGGCATTAATTAAATATAAATGAATCTAAGTAAATGAGTATTTAGTTTGTTACACTTGAAAAAAAAAAATTTATATATTTGATTTTTATTTTTGTAAAAGGAATGGGCGTGCTCTAAGGTTTGTATAGGAGTTAAATTGGGGCGAAAGTTTTGTAATATAAAAAATTTGTGGGGTATTATATATAATTGAAGATATGATCTTAAAATTGCACTTAGGCATAAAGATAAGGATGGTGAGAAGCCTTTTTCCTTTTCATTTTTTAAAAGCTAGTTAGTAATTGGGTGTTTGTATAAAAGAAGCAGCGAAAGGGAATAATACGCATATTTTCTATTAAATTAGTTGTAATAGTTATAGGTAGATGGGTTTTTTATATTTTTTGGTTTGGATGTAAGAAAATGTTTAAGGTGAGCAGAGTTTGTGAATTGGCTTTTTTTGAAGTAAAACGTAGAGTTTTTTGATAGCTCTTGATTGTTGATGGTTGGGTTTGTTGTAAGAGACAGAAGAAATAATAGGGTGTAGTTTGGAAGAAAGAAAAGAAATAGAAAAAAAAATTGTTATTGGATATTTATGAGGGTCTCATGAAAATTAAAATAAAGGTTAAATACCGGTTTTGCAAAAAAAGGGGGTTTGCGTATGCATATGTTGGTATAAGTCGGCTATTTTTTTCTTAATATATTTTTATTACATTAAGGGGCCTTTTGTCCTTGTTTGAGGTAGTAGTGCTCCATTTTTTTTCTATTTAAATTGTGTTATTGGAGAAAAAAGTGCCCATTTTTTTTAGGTGATTTGTTGTTGGATGGATTTTCTTTTGAATGTTTTTATTTTGTGTTGATATTCGTGCGTATTAAACAGTAATTTATGGTGGAGCTGATATAAATTTTGGTGCCTTGTTGCATTAAAAAACGTAAGTTGGTGTCGATTTGCTAAAAGTTTGAAGCGTTTAACATTCATTTTTTTTTCTCGTTATGGTTGCGTCTCTTGTGTGTAAATTGATCCTTCGGTTTGCTTATTTTGACGAGATCTTCAAAATGTTTCCATTTTTCACCCACCTTGAGTCGAATAGCTTTTCATGATTGATAGAATACCTCTTACTAATTTTTCCATATGAGGCACACGAAATATATAAACTTTATCACCATTACGATTTAAAAAAAATGGTTGGAATGATATATGTTTAATTTTAAATTAGCACCGAGCAATGAGCACTCCTTTTGTTTGTGGGTGATGAAGAATGTAGAAAGCGGCAAAAGAATAGGGTTTGAGTGTTTTATGGTAGGGGATTTGAGTTCATTTTCATTGCCATAATTTGTTGTTTGCTGCTTCTTCTAAATCCAATTTCGAGTTTCGTTCGTTTAATTGGTTTAACAAATGTATAGGTTGGACCAAGCATTTCTTTTGAAGTATTGCACCATTGAAAATGTTTTCTTATATTCAAACATGATACCAACAATTTTTTTCCCATTTTTTTTTAATGCTTTTTGCTTATGAGGGGTTGGAAATAGTAGAGGGTGGGGTTGTTATTAAAAGTTGAACGTCGCTTAAGGTGAAATTGGTGATAAAAAATTCGCGCGTTGAATATTTTGCGATGTTTGACCAAAAAGGAAGGGCTCTTCCTCATCCTAAAAAAATATTAATTACATTTTAAAATTGAGGGTTAAAAAAATTTATGGGTGTTTAGAAGAATAATCTTTTTCAATGCTTCATTTTTTTCCTTTATTTTTGTTTTTTTGTTTTGTATTTTGAGTTTTTCTTACTTTGCTTCCATTTTTTCTATTTTGCCAGCATTTTCTTTTTTTGTGCTATGGTTTTTATTTTGTTTCTTCTTTTATTATGATTTGGTAACGTTTTTTTTAATAAAATAAAATAGGGGGCACCCCTTAGGAAAAAGGGGATATAACCAGCCTGTCCTATTTAGTTTGTGCTCTTGTTTGTAGATGGTGGATTATAGAAATTTTTAAAAAATTTTTATAAGTTATGGTATAGTATGGATTTTATAGCAAATTTTCTGAAAAAACGATATTCTTATTTCGTGCCATTAAATTAATGATTTTAAAGATACTTTTGGGATAGAAATATATTTTCAATCAATATTTTTTTTTATTATTTGAATAAAGGATTAAAGGCGAAACGGATAAGAATAATATTAAATGATTAAATTATTTATATTGCCTTTAACGGCTTTAAAGGCTTTATAGAACTTACATGTTTAAAAAAGTAATAAAAAAAAGAGGGGTTATTAGTGAATTTTAAGAAAAGCTACCTATAGTGGGAGAAAAAGCATTTTCAGTTTTTCAACTTTTGGAGTGAAAATGTAAAAATAGTAAATTGTTTTTGTTCATTTTGTTTAATTTGTTTTTGTTACTTTGTTCCTTTGGCACCAAATTGGATTGTTTTTGCTTTTTTGTGCCGGCAAAGAAGAGTGAGCTTGATGCTTTGTTTCATAAAAAAGTTAGCGGTTAGCATAAAAATTTAAAAAAGAATGCCGTGGGCACATGCATAATGCGAAGTCTCAGAGCGTGAACCGAAAAACGAAATAAAAAAAAAAGGCGCAATAAGTTTTTATTTAATACGGTTTGATGTTTAATACGATCAAATTAAATTATCTATTATTAGTGCGATTCTGTGTTAAAAAATGTCAAATTCGAGTTAAAAATGTGATTAGTGGTATCTTGTAAAATTTTCTATATTTTCCGTTTTTGTAATTCATTTTCAATAAATTTTTTGTCGGTTTTGTGTTTGAATTTTCCTTAGAAAATAAATAAGTCGTTGGTTGATTTCGTTGATTATGTTATAAAATTTTTGTATTTTTTGTTAATATTTTATAGAGCAGCAAGGTCGTTTGCGCCGCACTGTAATTTCCGTTATGCTGTATTGTGGTGGAACATAATATGGCGGTTTTTGTTAAGCGTCCCAGAATAATCGCCGTCGATATACTTTCACTGAGTTGGTTTATCAAAAAGATAGCATTGACATATAATCAGCGTTAATTTTGAATTTGCAAAACGTACCGAATACATTCAAAAAACGTGCCCACCGTCGCAAAGCCAAACATAAAAGCCAAAATTTTGACCAATGATGCAATGTTTGTACGAACAAACTGCGAACACTTCCAGATGTATGGCCGATTAAGATCGCATTAAAATATAAAAAAGTGTGGCAGCAGCAATTTTTTGAATCGAGCCATCTCCCCATTACCTACAAAATGGAAGTAGGTGTCTGTAGCACTGCTTCGGTTGTTTAGCATTTGCAATAGAACATGAAGCCGACAACCGAATGTTATTGATTGCCATTCGATGAGCACCCAAGCCAGATGAAAATAAAAAGGCTTCCATGCAAATGGGTTATATATGAGCTCTAAGGGCTACATTAGTGTAGGGAGGTAAGGAATATTTTCCTTTTTCCGGTTTTTACCGTTTTTATTTTTGAATGTCTTCTTTGTTATGTAGTTGCTCGATTATGTTTTCATGTTTTCTGAAATAATTTAAATAAATAAAATAAGAAATTTTGTTTTTTCTTTTTTTTGTGGCATTCATTTTATTGTGATGTGTTTTCGTATGACAGTGATTTCAAAATTTGTTTTCTTTTTTATTTTTTTTATTTTAGGAGAAGTTAGGAGATTTTCATAACCATATTATTGTTTTTTGTTAATATTTATAATTTTTTTTTTAAATAGTAATCTGTCGTTAATTTAAAAATAATAAAAAAAAATTGAAAAAAACATATGGATATTGCGATCGAATGTGACGGATGTGATTAATTAGCAAATGACAATTGTTTTTGTGACCAGTTGTTACTGTATTTTTCGGTATTTTTCGTAATGATGAGAGCAAATTTCAAAATTGGTCCCTTTTTTAATTTTTTTTTCTTTTAGGAGAAAAGTTATTGCGAGGATTTTCATAATCCGATTATTTTTTTTTTAATAAGATATTTATAGATTTTTTGGGAAAAAAAATGACCAATCACTTTCGCTCGTTAAATTTAACAAAAACATTTCAATGATTGGTATATTGCAATCGAATGTGACGGGATGTGATTATTTTCGAATCAAATGATTCAACAAATTCAAAATATTGATGTTTCTTCGACTACGACGACGTGCTCGGTTGACCCGTTGTCCATTGCGATCAATACCTACTTGGCCGCATTAGCTTGTTGATTATTTCCAGGAATTTGCGCTGGATTAGCCGGTTGAGCGTTGTCATGAACATCCATTTGATTTTGAACTGCATTAGCTTGTTGATTTTGATCTGGATTAACGGGTTGTGCGTTGCCACCATCATCCATTTGATTTTTTGCCACATTAGCTTGTTGATTGTTTTCACGAATTTGATTTTCATTTTGATTAACGGGTTGTGCGTTGCCACCATCATCCATTTGATTTTGTGCCACATCAGCTTGTTGAATGTTGGCAGGAATTTGATTTTGATTAGCTAGATTAGCCGGTTGTGCGTTGCCACCATCATCCGCTTGATTTTGAGCTGCATTAGCGCGCTGATTGTTCACAACAACACGTGCTCGATTTCGAGCTAAAATACGCCGCCGAGTGTTTCGCCGTGCAATGATATTAGCGTTGATAAAAATTCCAAACAATTTGTGTTGTGTTTGCACATGGCGTTGTAACGTTCCGATTGTCGCAAACCATGATCTACACAAGGGGCAACCAAAAGTTTTTGGTACACCTCGTATAATTCGAGCCAAATTTATATGTGGATGATTGATTCTCATATGGTTCATGAATTCAATTCTAGCCATATGTTCTCGGCAGTCATTTACTGGACAAATGACATCATCGTTAGCAGCCATTTTCTGAAAAAAAATTGGTTGAAAATGTGTTTTGTATTTCGGAAAAGATGAAAAATACGGAATTAGTCACGAATTCATCTGACTTACGATTAAACACTTGTACACACGTAAACTTGAATATAACGGCAGTTGCAATAATTTCTCGTTGAAAAATACAATTGTTGAATACTAAATGATTTCCTTTGGCAAAATGACGGCTCTCAAAAAGAAATACGTCTTTTATATTTGGAAACTCGAGAGCGAATGTCTCGCAAATTGTGTTTGGCACAAAAATACTGCACATAGTGAACATTAGCATCGAAACAACGGTATCATTTTCATAACTCGGTTTGTTATTGCTTCTTCTACGTGTTGTATAGAACGGATAAATTGTATTATAACGGCTCGCAATGATTCTCTTTTGTTAGCTGAAAGAGAAATTTGCACAAAGAATCATAATGTATTGAAAAATATAAAATTCAATGAACTTATCTGAAAATATTGAATCCAATGTTTGGGCCAATCGATGGAAATTATTTTATTTTTCATTTATCTGGTTTTGGCTAAATCGGGCTTAATGTAGGCAATGATCTCGAGTGTTCTTTAGAAAAATTTGAGAAATGAAAAATGCTAGGAAAAATGTCACAAAAGAAATGTTTTCAATCGATAGCAATAAACAAAATAAGTCATTACAAAGCTAGTTTACACCGGTTTACACAATTAAACTGACATCGTCGCACGTCATCATTAGTTGTTTGAAAACTGACTGATAATCGAATATTGAATATGAAGAAATCGCAAGAAAAATGAAAACCGATGAAAACAATTTCTTCAATACATATGGCGACATTTGGATTTAGAATTGTTTTAATTGAATTGTTAAAATAGGACATTGATCTTCTATGTTGTGTGCGTTTGTGTGACTTTTCTCCTTATTACAAATTGAATATAATATAAGCGATAACAGTGTGTTTGCAACGCACCTAGTATTTATGCTTGTCAATGGTTATGCTCGTTTTTATTCTAATTTTTTTTTTCCTTTTCCTTTCAATCATATCTTGGTGATAAATTTTTGAAAAAAAATTGAAATTAGAAATAGAAGAAAAAAACCGAAAAAACAAGTAAAGAAAAATTGAAGTGAAAAAAACTGTGATGAAATGCACTAAACTAGCCACAAAATCTTTCTCAAAATATATTCACACAACAATTTTAATCGATTTTAATTTATTTTATTTTTGTTTATTGAAAAATGTTGGCATCATAATCTGTCAAAATGACAGTGTCAATATGCAGCGCACGAGAGCTGTGACAGTATTTAAGACATAAACCAAAGCTTTGTGATTAGGAACCGATTCGAACTTTATTTTGGTTGTTTGAATTGAAGCTAACTACTAGCGCCAATTACTGATGTCAGCTGAGCTTGCCGTACGGTAGAAATAGCTGTAACTAAATGTCAAATGTCAAGTGACATGACAGTTGTTTATACCAAGTCTCGGTTTATACTGTCAACGGCTCTCTTCAGTTGAGCTTCAACCGGCAGTTATAAAACACATACTGAATTATTCAATAAATAATAATTAATTTTAAGCATTAAAATAATGTGTTTTATTTATAAGTTATTATAATAAATGATAACTTTTACATGGTGTCAGAAGTAAAAAACAATTAAAAATTCAACATTAAATCGAATATTCACCGGAATTGAATCAATTAAAATTTTGTCATCGGAATATTGTGTTTCGCAACAAGTCAACGTATTGTGAAATACTAAACACAAATTTCATCGGAAAAAATTCATGTGAAAATTGGTAAAAATTGGTGAAAATCGAATCATCGGGGAGAGTAAATTGTTCATCGGAATAAAATATTGCTTGAAAAAGACAATTTAGGCATTATTCACGGATACAAATAAAAAATTACCGGATATTTTTATTAATTTCATCGGATTTCATTCAAAATGGGAGATGCACGGAAAAAATTAAGAGAATTGTATTGTGCAAATCTGTCAGTCAACTGGAAAAATTGGAAACGTGATTTTTTGGTTTATATGATCGCAAATGATAAAAATGATCAGCCGGAACCGACGAAAATTGCAATTTTTCTATGGTTAATTGGAACAAAAGGCGTCAATGTGTACAACACATTGTTTCCCAATGATGGATCGCAGAATGTATTGCTTGGTACAATCATCACAAAACGAACGGTACCGGCAGCGGGTGATATAGCAGAGCACACTGTCGATGAAACAACACAACGAACTCATGCAGGATGAATTGTTGACGGCATTTGATAAACATTGTTTACCACTAAAAAATGTTGCAATGGAATCATACAAATTCAGTGACTGGTTTGACTATAGAAATAATATCGATATGTATTTCTATAGCTATATCTATAGAAAGTATATATAGTCTATATTTGAACGCATGCTTCGATATTCGCATGTCAAGTGTCGCAAGCTTATCTCGATTGGAATGGAAAAAAATTAACTAAAAAATAGTTTTTTTTAGATATTTTTCATGTATTCAATGTGAAGTAGACCGGATTTATTTTTTAAAATTAATATTTTGAAAATATCACAATTGATATTGGTCATTTGGACCCAATTTTATCTCAATTGGAATGGAAAAAAATTAACTAAAAAATATTTTTTAGATATTTTTCATTTATTCAATGTAAAGTGGACCGGATTCATTTTATAAAAATCATATTGAGAAAATATCATAATTGATATTCGTGATTTGGCCTCAATTTTATCTCAATTCGAATGGCAAAAAAATCTTTCTGCGTCTTCTTCGACAACAAAACGTTTTGGCTCATGACATTTCATTTGATTGTACTGAGAACCAAATTGCGGTACTTTCGTTTTTGGCTTCACTTGGTTTTACTTGAAAACAATGATATATGATTTATAAATGTAACGCTTATTTCTTATTTTATATTTGCCAAATGAATGTGTTAATTTTTTTTAATAATTTGTTGCCCTTTTTCTCTTCGAATATTGAGAAAATATCCACAATTGATATTGGTCATTTGGACCGTCAATTTTATCTCAATTGGAATGGAAAAATTTTTTACTAAGAAATTAACACCACAGTTTTTTAGATGTTTTTCATTTATTCAATGTAAAGTAGACCGGATTCATTCTATAAAAATCATATTGAGAAAATATCATAATTGATATTAGTGATTTGGCCTCAATTTTATCTCAATTCAAATGGCAAAAAAATCTTTCTGCGTCTTCTTCGACAACAAAACGTTTTGGCTCATGACATTTATCATTTTCTAACAAGACAAGCCGACATCAACAATAGTTTAATATTGCGTGATGACACTCCCTTTCACTACACAAGATAGAGACAATAAAATTAGAACACATTTAATTTGGTTTCATTTCATTTAAAATTCGGTTTTATTAATGTCATTTACAAAAATTTAACAAAGCGATTAATCGATGTGATTGATACAATTGTATCATGTATGATTTCTTACATGAGCTCAATACGAACCAATACAAACACGTTTTCAATCATTTTCAATCAATTTGCCGAACAATTTTTATTATCAAATTTCAACTAATAAAAAAAGGTTTCGTTTAAAAAATATAATGCCGGATTATTTATTTATTGATGTTCAGATTTATGATATGTTGAAATTCAGAGTAAGTTTTTTCACTGTTTTTCACCGCATTGAACATTTCACAACCAGTATCAGTTTTGACTTTTGATGAATATCAACATCAAATACAGTTATAGGTAAATAAATGTAAACAACATAAACTTATTATTTTCAACATATAAAAATTCAATTTCTTTATCGATATCGATGTTAAAAAAAACCCAAATCGAAATATTTTTTATTGTTATAGAATAAATTCCGGCGATTATGTATTTAAAAGTTGAAAAAAAATGCATGCAATTGTTCTTGCAATTGCAAGACTATAGTCTTGTATATACTACTATAGTATACACGCCATCTATTGAGAACAATTCATCCTAACATTAAGCTTACACACTTTGCCACCATGTTAGTACATGGCGCAGACAGTAACTTTTTTTATTGTTCTGTCAGGCCGCGCCTATGATCGCAAAATGTAACGGAGCCAGTGAAAATTCGTAGATGAGGACGAAAAACAAAATGATGGTGATGATAGTGCTAGTAAAGACGGAGATAGCGATGGAGGTAGCCAAGAAGGTGGTAGTAGCCAAGAAACTGGCGCGGATGGAAAAAGCGGAGATGGAGGAAGTGGCGGTACTGGCGGAGATGGAGGAGGAGGAAGTGGCGGTACTGGTGGTGGTAAGAAGCCGACTGGTGGCGGGAAGAAGAAAAAACCAAAAAAGAAAACTCGCCAAGAGTTACTCGATAGTTTGACCCGCAATAAACAAATCGTAATTGCTTCATTGACGAAAACAATTATGGGCCATAATTTATGGCGGATCTTGTTCAAGATAAATGCATAACGAAATTTATACCACAATTTAGCCACAATTGTTAGTTGGATACTAGTTTGCATATATATGCAAATAACAACATTTTGTTATATGACACTCTCCGGACATTGATTCCAATGCCAAAAGCTAACACCGTGAATTTTGAATTTGTGTATGCTGACAAGGACTTGTACCAATGTAAATAATTTGATTTAATTTATTCAAAAATCCATAATTATTTCCTTTTTGATAAAAATGAAAAATTATTTGAGTTTTGTTCATTTTTTGCATAGGGGACATTTCCAAAAAATACACAACATCTAATGGGGTAGTATTGACGCCAAATGAATATTTCGAAACATTTTGTGATTTATTGGACTATTTAGGCCGTACAATGAAGCGATCCAACGATGAAAAATACGATGATTTTAAAAGCCCAGTGCCAAATAGTGTTATCCAATTTGCACCTCAATTCCACGGTGGTTTCAAGGATCCATTGGAATATTTAGAATATTTGCTCTTCGTGATGTTACCAATGTATCCAAGAAAGGATCAATTTGATCGGCCACGAACAACACATCACAAATACACAGATATCGTTATTGAATGGAATTTCGAATGTGGTTGCTCATTTGAATGGCACGCGGAGCAAAAGAGTGTCAGTATTTACATGGATATATATCCTTTACTCTAAATTACTAAATAGTAAGTATTTTTTTTTTTTTTTAATTTATTTGCTTCAATATTTGCTTTTTGGTGAAAATGCAAAATTAATTGCGTTTTGGCGTGTGTGTGTGTACTTCTAGTTTAACGAACGTTGTGAGCATCGGATTCGGCGACATAATCTGTTGGGTTTGCTAAAGAGAACTTAGAATTGAATGAAACACAATGTCTGTTTGTATGATAATTCACTTGTTTATTGTTTGAATGCTCGAGAACAACTGTTGCTTAAAACTAAAGGAAAGAGATTCGCAGAAAGTGTGTTGCGTTGCCTGTGACGTTTATGCTATTGCTTGTTTGCATGTATTAGTGCATGTTGGCTTATTTGCTTATTTTGCCTGTATCGAATGTATTGCCTATACATTCGATACATTTGATTTCATACATTTGCTTTGATGTATGGGTGCGCTTCTAACACTCCCCCGTTAAAAAATTGCTTTAGCCTTTTTTAACTTATAGAGAGCGTGCCATTATATCATTTTCTCTAACTTTTCCATCTACTCCTTTTATTATCTCAATAACTCTTCTCATTGCCCAATGCGTTGGTGGTATGCTTTCTGCTTTGATAATAACCAACTGATCAATTTTTAAATTATCTTGCTCTTTGCGCCATTTTGGCAGTTGCGTGAGCGAGTGTAGGTATTCATTTGACCATTGCTTCCAAAATGCTTGTATTTGGAATTGTAATTGCATGTAGAGACGCTTTATGCTCTGTGGTACTTCATGTTCTTGTGCTTCACACACAAAATTCTAACCTCAATGTTTATTCACAGATGTCATAGTACGTGCTCTTACTAGACTTTACCATAGTGTCAACGTCATTTAATGCAAAACCCTATAGAATCAAAACTTTATAAAGCTTCAAAGTTTTTTTTTTGCGTTACACGCATGTTATATGGTCCAGCCATATCTACTCCAACGTGTCGGAATGGTGGTGCTGGTTTTGGTCTGATACCAGGTAGTTTCGCTATTATTTGCTTTGCATTTGCTTGTGCTAATCTAGTGCATATGACGCATGTTGATAGGAAACTTTTTGCTTCAAATCTTAATTTTGGTATCCAAAATCTTTTTCTAATGAATTGCATCATTAGTTGTGCTCCCCCATGCGCTGTCATATTGTGTGCATATTCCAAAATAAGGAATGACAGTCTAGATTTGCTTGGTATAATGTATTGATGCCTTTTTTTCATAGGCAATACTTGCTTTATCTATTCTTCCGTCTACCCTTAGAATTGCGTTTTCATCTAATATTAACTTCAGCAGTATTATGTCGCTTTTGCTTGGTAGCGGATCGCTTGCTTTGATGCAAGTAGTATTAAAGTGTTCGTTTCGTCCATACCGGTTTTTTATGGTATGTCCATATATGGAAAACCGGTTTTTTATGGACCGGTTTTAGCCACGCCCCGAAACGAACACTTCTATTTCCCCTCTTTCATTCTCTCTCGCTCTCTCTTTCTCTCTCTCTCTCTCTCTCTCTCTCTCTCTCTCTCTCTCTCTCTCTCTGTTAAATTGTAAACATGCATGCATATTCGTTGAAATCTGCTTTTGAACTGACTGTTTGTGATCGAGTATTACATATTATTACATATTGATCATGTGTACCAATGTAAACTATTGTGTGTATTCATTCTCTCTGTTCCCATATGTTTCGAGCGAAACTACACACAAGCAAACACTGGAATAAATGTCAAAGTGTTTATTCCAAGTCGAAATAAAAAATGGAACACTCCGTATTGGAGTAACTATATATTGGTTTACTCCAAATCGGTGTAATGATGTATGCGTAAGTTTGACGTTTCGTTTGAAATTTAACGTTTTTTTCTGAACTTCAAACGAAACGTCAAACTTACGCATACATCATTACACCGATTTGGAGTAAACCAATACATAGTTACTCCAATACGGAGTGTTCCATTTTTTATTCCGACTTGGAATAAACACTTTGACATTTATTCCAGTATTTGCTTGTGTGTAGTGTGCCAACGGACCTCGTTGTCGTATATTTTGTTGTTGGATTCGGATCGTGTGTACCAATGTAAACTAATGTGACTATACAATCTCGTAATGATAATTCTTCTATTTCTTTCTTTCTCTCAATGTTTTCATATATTGTATGATCATATATGGAATTTCCATATATGGACATACCATAAAAACTAGTTTTAGCCACGCCCCGAAACGAACACTTCTATTTGCCCTCTTTCATTCTCTCTCGCTCTCTCTCGCTCTCTCTCGCTCTCTCTCGCTCTCCTCTCTCTCTCTCTCTCTCTCTGTTAAATTGTAAACATGCATGCATATTCATTGAAATCTGCTTTTGAACTGACTGTTTGTGATCGAGTATATTGAATTTAATAAACACATTCACTCACTCACTCACGTGATCTCACTCATTCCATATATGAGCATACCATTTAAAAAAAACGTATAACGATCGATGACATCATTTGTTGAAGGCAATTGCTGCGAATTAATTTGTACTAAAAAGCATTTATTATCACCAAATGTTAATTTTAATGACTCAAACGCTTGTTGGGCACTAAATTGCATTCAAAAGAAACGAGAAAAACATAGTTGTTTAAAAGGGCAGTTGTCTGTAATTTTCTTCTTCGGAAAATTTATTGCAATTTTCGCTAAAAATTCGAAGATTTTTTTTCTCATTCCAATAAAATATTTACCTGGTCACATTCCCTTGACTTGGATCATGCAATAAAATATAACAATTTAATGCATCAGGTGTAAACCATTTCGGCACTTTTGGAGGTGTTGTATTTTGCATAACTTGCAATTTACGTGTTAATAAATGAGCTGTTTCTAATGTATTTGGATCACTTGTTGATAAAACAATAAGACAGCTTATGAAATGTCTTGTAAATTCATGGTCTGATTGTGATTGAACCGATAAAAAAATTTCGCGCCATTGTTCGAACCTTGGGGGTGAAACATCAAAAGAAAATAAAATAATGTAAATATCTGTATATCATAAATATTGATTGGTTCGAACCATGGTTCAGATGTTGGAATGTCAATGAAAGTTTGATCTGTAAAGCGAAAGAAGAATACATGTTAGAAATTATTTAAAAAGAGAGAAAAAAAAAGTAATGAATAGTCCATGTTATACCGTCAATTTGAATTGGTTTTGATTTTGTTGATTGAGCCGTTGTTACAGTATCGGTAAGCATTTTACGTGAGACCATTGTTTGTGGTGGTCGCCAATTAACATCACAGAAATTCAATCGAATACCTTTGACAGATGTCGATGCTCCCGCCGCATCACGAATATAAGCTATTTTACAATAAATCACAAGCATTAACATAAAATGAAATGTAATCTATTTTTCGAAAAAAAAAAAAAAAAAAAACATTGAACAGTATTCTTACCGTCATTTGTGAGTTTGCTGAATGGTTGCAATAGTTCAACAAACGATAGATTATTTTTATAACACAATTCATCAGCTTGTGGACTACAAAGGATTCCGATCAACGGTGAAAATACATTTTGTATAATTTCCTTTGCAGTCAATGTTTGCGATGTCAGATGGATCATTCTGATACGAGAACTTGTGTTGAATTTTTACAGGATTTTTTTTTTGTTTTTCTATTTTATTATTATGAATTCCTTCTCTAGCATAACACTTGAAAGCGCTTTGAATGTGGGTAGATTTTTGTTTTGCAATTTCCCAATAGATGTAGATTCACTGCTGTGATAAAACACAATTTATCCAACATCAAAAATTAAGAGGCAAAAAAAAAATCAAATGAAAACAAAGTGAAAACAAAACAAAAAAATCACTGAATCCTATACATTTTCTATTCGAAAACAATCACAAAATGTAACATTCAATTTCCTGTCAAATGGTATTCGTATCAGAAAGATATAGTCCGCCTATTTATCTTCCAAATGGGCCAAATATTAAAGTATCTATCTTTTCTTTTTGTTGGACCCTATTTTTCTTCTTCTCATTAAATACCAATGCAATAATCACTGAAACACACAGTTGATTGGAATGACAGCTACGAGGCATACGTATTTTTCTTCAACTATTTGGCATCTGTCATTGATTACGTATATTTATGCGTATTGTCTCTTTCACACTCAATACACCACTTATAACTGTCAAATATAACAAGAATAAAATTCGTAAGCATTGCATTGGGATGTTGAAAGTCCAAAAAAAAATCCATTCGACGCGTAGAGACTTCGTATTTATCAATTGTGTGTGTCAAATCTAATCAATTTTATAGAACGCACAAATTTCTTCCAATTTCGCACCAAAAATTAACAAAAGTAAAAAGTAGTTGGAAGATTGAAAAGAAGTTCTTTTTCACAAAATGGATAACCATGAATTAAAAACCTTTCGAGATTCCATAAAGATATTTGAATCATGCAGTTCTACAGAAGATTATGATTCGGTATGTACAATTCCTTTCTTCTCTTCAGATTGTTTTAATTTTTTTTATTGCATTTAATGTTTATATGCTCTTATCTACACTATATAGCTAATAAAAAAAACAAAAGAGGAGCTAGAGCTAGGCAAATCTCAAAACTTAAAAGAATGGTAAACCGAATTACTTAAACAAATTAACGAAATAGCTGACAAGAAAACTATTGTTGAATCATTGGTGAAAACTTATGTGAAATACATAACACCGGAGACTCTACCATATAAAGTTAATGTAATTGAATACAATGTGATTATAATTAATGGCAAAAAGGTATTTTAAAAATGCAGTTTTAAAAAAATCCATTTTATTCACACATGGACACCTTTACAGGGTTCTGGGAAGACAACCACATCTGTGAAATTGTCACAGTATTATTTAAACCAAAAACTAAAAGTTGGGATAATTTTCACATATTCAATTAAAATTCAAATGATGACAGCGAACTATATAAAAAATTTGAACAAATTCCGAGACTTCGTATTTATAAATCGAATGGAAACAACGAAGCAACAGAGGTTGCTAAAGTTGGCTGTGAACATTTCAGACAACGAAATTGTTGCGTTATTATTATCGACACGAAGTGTACAGATCCAATTGAAAACATTGCAACATCAGTTCAACCTGTTTTCATCGTTCATACAATTGCCGCAAGTGTTGGCATTACCACAGACACCATACCTGGGCAGAAAAAGTTCCAAATTTCCTGTCTTATCATTACAAAATTAGATATCGCTTCAGAACCAAGTGAATATCTTTTCGCGTAAGACAATTTTATTCTCATTTATTTATACAATAATTTCAAAAATGTCATTTTCCCACTTTTCTCTAGTGTGGCATGCAAAAAGATTCCAATCAATTTCTTTAGAACAGGGAATACTCTGGAAGATTTGCAGTGCTTCGATAAAATTAAATTCATCTCGAAAATTCTTGGGATGGATTTACAGAGGTACATCAATGAAGATGAAATCAGTGATGTTCAAAACTTAAATGTAAAAGAAGAAAAAAAGTATGAGGCTTTGGCAAAAACCTATCAATACGTGAATGGCCATTGGATTTATTATGACAAATTCAAAGTACAAATCAACATATTCGAATGTAATTTAATACGCATAAGCGATGAAAAGGAATGTTTTGCTCTCTCAATCGATAAAAAATTAAAATACACACTCATCGATAAATTTGGTTTAGTACGAAACAAAGCTGGAATCGAATTGGAACAAGTTGGCTATCTTTTTAAGATATATTTTGAAGAAAAATCTCAGAGAAACGAATTTTTCGACAAAATTAATGAGGTGTGTATAGTCAATTTGGGATTTTAATGCAAATAACATTGTATATATACAAGGAAGGAGAAGAAATTGAAAAAAATTAATTTTGTTACAATAGATTTACTCTCGTAGTTTATATGCGGCAAATAGTGAAGATACAATAACAGAATCAGGTTCGGGTTCTTTGGAGTGCAAAACATATGCTGTTGGAATGCCGGAAATGGAGTCGATGGAAACAACTATTTCCCCCAAAAACCAAATGCAACAATTGATGGAAAAGGCAGCAGAAGACCTAGCAGAAAACCTAGCAGAAAACCTAGCACAAAATATCAAAAAGAACTTGTCGACAACTTGGCAAAAATTATGGAAAAAAATGATAAAAGGTGAAAAAACTTTTTACTGTCTTTCTTTGATCCCATATTTTTATCATTTTCGTACCATTTATTTCCATTTCATTTGATTATTATTGATTTTCTCTTTGTTTTTATTTTTATTTTTATTCTTGTGTTTGTTTTTTAGTGATTAGGTGAGATTTAAGTAAAAGATATAAAAATCCTAGTATTTTTCACAGAATAATGATATATTTTTCATTACTTTTTCAGAATATCACGCAGAGGCTAGCTTTGATACAAAATTATTTTTTTTTCGACAGGCGCTTCTGTCCAACGGTCTGACTTTAACCCTTGAAAATAATATTCAAATTTAAAAATAAAATCATAGTTTTGATCATTTCAAAGTAGGAGCACTCATGAACAAATTTAAATGAGTTCAAATGAAATAAAAGTAGTTAGTATATGTTGATACTTCATCAACAATATTTTATTTACTTTTTGATACACGTTTTATTTTATTTAAAATGCACGTTTCTTTTATTATGATAGAATTAGTTTAAACAGATTTATATTATTATGCACTATAAGCAATTATGTATTTGTTTATATTTTTATGCTGTATAAGCAATTTTGTTATATTTATTATTTAAGCACGTATAATATTTAAATCACGTACTTTTTTTGTATATAAGAAGTTCGTTTCAAATGTCTAAGACAGTCTAAGTTTGTTTCTCAATAAAGTTATATTGATTGTAAATAAAAAGATTCTAATGTTGTTTCATTGACACAACAGTATAGATACATTTATATGAAGAAAAAAAAATGAGAAACTTAATGAATAATTTGTAATTCGAAATACACTTAGATACATTGTAGTCTTTAGTAAAGTATTCAAGTTATTTGATTTAAAAAATTATTTATACAGTCGGAGCGAATCCAAAATATGAATAAAAATAATAAAATAATATAAAAATTTGAATATATTTGAATCCAAATCAAAAATCATTGGTTATGAGAAGCGTTAATTTGCAAAATCAGAAATAATGGTACAATTGTTGAATGATTTATCAGCTCGACTTGGTTATAAATTTCCATTAAAATTGGAACAAGTGACCGATATGAGGGATATGTGTCGATATGATCAAGCATGGAATTTGTATAGTCCAAGCCCATGGTGTGCAGCATTTACACCAACACAAGTTGATGTTCTTGAATATTTGGACGATCTTTGGATATATTATCGAAGTGGTTATGGACGTGAAACAAATTCACGATTGGCATGCGCAGCTGTAAATGATATGCTACATCATCTTGGTTCAAATAGTCTACCAAAAGCCGTTGGATATTTTACACATTCCAAAAATCTTTTATTATTATTAACCGCATTACAAGTTGGCCAAGATTCAGATTCACTTCGTGCCGATAATTATTATAATATGTTACAACGTAAATGGCGTGGCAGTAAAATATCACCATTTGCATCAAATTTGGTTGCCATTAAATAGGATTGCCCAAATTATTTAGAACGTGAAAAGGTTATGTTCTTCCAAAATGAGCATCCAATCCAATTTGATTGATGCAAAGTTGGTCTATGTAATTGGAGCGATGTTAAAGAACGCTACAAACAATATACAAATGTCAATTGTGGTGAATACTTTTGTAGTGAATCCATCATCCTTTGCTTCCATGGTTTCATTTTAAGCATCGTGCTCAACACCATTTGATACATTTTGAGCTGGTGGAGATTTGGATTGGGACATCATAGAACAAGGAGATTCTTTTTTCTGTGGTGGATGTCAGTACAAATTCACAACAAAGAAATGTGCAAATAATTATGTTTATTTTCTAAGAAGTGAATTGAACTTAAAATATTTCGTAAAATAAATGCGATAAAAGTGGAAAAAAATATAGTTTTTTTTTATTTCATATATGCTGTTTTTGTTTTCTTGCTTGTTGATGAAATAGTGTAATAACAGCAAGTATTGCTTTAAATGAAGTTCAAACATGGTAAGGTTAGAAATAACTGTAATAATTCTTTCCTCTGGTATTGTATGTCTTTCTATTCGTTCAAAAACTTAAATTTCCAACTCTGGAAAGTAATAAAGTTATTTGGTATTTAAATTTACATTCATATTAGTATAATTTAACGAATCGGAATGGCAATCAATTTTGTTCTATGTTTTCTTATCCGATGCAAAAAACAATTAACATCTGTTCTGCAAATTGGGAATAAACCATTTGTTCTAAAAATAGAATGTATACCTATTTGCATCTATTGTTATGAATCTGGTGTTCAATAACAAATGTTTTGTTCATTCGAAATCTTAACGTTGAACAAACAGAGATTTGCGATTGAATATTAGTTTAATTCGAATCATTCATTAGAACTGTTGTGAATTTATTTCATGCAAAATTGAAAAATACAGTTACAGTTGTAGTTCAAATAAAAAAAATGAAATTCTTCTGTGTATTTATGCTGTTGACAGCAATTTACTTGAAAAATTTGGAATATGTCACTATTGAAATTAATCCCGATGAACATGAGCATATCGGGGAAATTTTAATACAATCGTAAATACAACAGGGACCAAGAATCGCATCAACACCAATAAGAAGAAGAATCCTTGCATTGACAGCAAAAATAACACACGGTCTATTGCAAATGATTGGAATAGTGGTAACATTGGTCAGCGCAAATTTGTTAACACAAAGATTTCAAGGTGAAACGCTTCCGCTGATACAAATTAACGAAAGTATTCCTATGCATTCGAATAACTCTTTGGTAAAGATACTCGAAAAAGAATGTGAAGAGTATGATTATGGATGTGACGAAAACAAGTGCTGGCGAACATGTGAAAAAAATAACGCAAAAACATGGTGTTACACATCGCCAAATTCAACTACCGAAAATATACATCGATGTATTTTCAACGCACAATGTTCACCATGTTGGGAATGTACTACTGTGTGTGTAAAGCAACAGTATCGCGAAATATTATAAGAGAATGTATTGAGAAAGAAGTCAAAACATAAAATACATATACATTTATTCGCGCACAATTTAAAATATATAAATCAAATTTGTGACCTACCATATAATATTCTTTTCTGTTTAGTTTAGTTTAATTCTTACAATCATTCATTAGTGTATTGTTTTGTTTTGAATTAGTGAAAAAAATGGATTCAATTTATTTTTATCAATCGCCAAGATATATGAATGGCTTATATTCACGTAATTTTTGTGAAGTACCATTTTTCTATGGTTCGTCAATAGAAACAATACTATTTAATCATAGCGGAATATACGCCGAACCAATTCACGTTTACGTCCCATTAGGCCAAATCATATTCGAACGGAGGCAAAACCTACCGATCTTCATCCGTAATACAGATAACATTGTCTGCATGTGGTGCAGGCAAAATGTTGGTATAATATCGCTAGAAGAGATGCACCAAAACCAGCCTGAACCTATTATTGAATTTTTTTATGAAAATCTTCAACATTCACCGATAGCTGTACCGTCCCGAACCCACTTCATGTTCAAGAGAAATGCAAACAAAACCGAACGGTTCACGCCAACATTCTAAGCAAAGTTCGGGAAATTGTTCAAACTTCATGTCAACATTCACACCAAAATATATGTAAATATGTCTTAAATGCAATTCATCTTGTCTGAATATAATGACAAAATTACAATTATCTCGAATGAGGTGCTTATCCAATTTGGTATAACTCTGAATGAGGTAAATCACATCGAGACTTCGATGACGTCCGAGCGTGAAAATGTTACGCACTGCAGTTTTATTAATTTCACGATCATTTACCACATCATCAAATACAATTAGTGAATTTTTTTTCATTAGGTTAGGTTCGATAGCATTTTGCGATCCCGAGAATGTATAGCAACCAATCTCCTTGATTGATCTTAACATTTCACATAAATATTTGTATTTGTCTTGATCCAGTGTTTTACTGTACTAGTAGTATAAGTATAAATTCTCAAATTTCAAACCATGTTCACTCTCAATTGGGCTTATTAGAACATTCGTTTTTCCGCAACCAGACGGGCCTGGGGCCTATTGCACCATTCATTGTAAATTGTAAATTGTAAATTGTAAATTGTAAATTGTAAATTGTAAATTGTAAATTGTAAATTGTAAATTGTAAATTGTAAATTGTAAATTGTAACAATTGTAAATTGTAAAATGTGATTTACAATTCTACAATTTATTGTAAAATGTGATTTACAATTCTACAATTTATTGTAAAATGTGATTTACAATTGTAAGATTATTTGTAAATTGCGATGAACCACTATCATTGTATATTAACAAATTATTAAACATACAAATATTTTCATCTGATTGAAATAAATTTAACTAATAAAAGAAAACATATTCCAAATTATGTGAAATTTTATTTTAAGGCATCGTTTTATTCATTAATAATTGGGAAACAATTTCATTGTTTCATCAATTATGAAATGTATACATAAAAAATTAGATGATAAAAATTTTGTTCAGGTTTTTGTATTTAAAACATTCTTAGATTATAATCTATTTATACATTTCATAATTGATGAAACAATGAAATTGTTTCCCAATTATTAATGAATAAAACGATGCCTTAAAATAAAATTTCACATAATTTGGAATATGTTTTCTTTTATTAGTTAATTTTAATCAGATGAAAATATTTGTATGTTTAATAATTTGTTAATATACAATGATAGTGGTTCATCGCAATTTACAAATAATCTTACAATTGTGAATCACAATTTGCAAATAATCTTACAATTGTAAATCACATTTTACAATAAATTGTAGAATTGTAAAAAAAAAGATGTGGTGATTTGTAAAATTGTTTTTTTTTCAGTGGGGATTTTGGATTGTTGTGGTAATAGTTTGTGGTAAATATATACCACCACTAAATTTAACTGAAATACCAATTTATTTTTTTGTGTGTAAATCAATTTTACAATTTACAATTTACAATTTACAATTTACAATTTACAATTTACAATTTACAATTTACAATGAATGGTGCAATAGGCCCCTGCTATGATACAACGTAAATTGTTCGGTAACAGTGCGCTATGACGAACAGGTGTTTTAGTTGTATTCATACATGTACGTTCATCTATATTCACAACCGGAATGTTAATTGTTTGTTTAGCGAAACGCATCTTTTTGACGAATGAATGTTTTTCTATAAAAGGAAACTATTTATTTCGCAATTGTTCTATTTAACATGCAATAATTAATGAAATATTAATATGGATGACATACTGCTGAAAACTGAGAGAGGGGCACTGAAGTGTAAATTGAGTTTCATTGACCGTATTTTAGAAATGTTACCTGAAATGCATATCATTGGTTACAATTATTGTGGACCTAATACTAATTTAGAGGCACGTTTAGCAAGTGACGTTCAAGGTATAAATGAACTAGATAACGCATGTAAGGAACATGATATTGCTTATACTGAGAGCAATAATCTCGATTGGCGATACAATGCTGATAAAATTCTTGTGCAGAAAGCGTTTAGACGTATATATGAAAAGGATTCACGATTTGGTGAACGTTTTTCCGCATTTTTTGTATCAATGTTAATTAGTATCAAAATATTTTTTGTTAAGATTGAAGTACTCATTAGAAGAGCCTGTGTTTGCTTGAGTATGAAACAGAGAAATGTATCAAAATAGTATAAAAGTTAGTATCTTGTACTATATGTTTCAGTTGTTTGAGATAAAGATATAGAAAATGACTTCTTCACTTATACTCGCTTTTCAAGGAACTTCATCAGTACTTCAAGCTAATTTTTTTCCTGAAATTTCGCTCAATGCAGATCGTGAATATAGTTGTGCGCTACTTGATTTAATTATCCATGATATTGATAAAAAAAAAATAAAAAAAATAAAAGAAATAGATCTTGTACGAATCGAATGCGATATAATTTCCGGTTCGTATATAAATGGAAAGCAAAGTCATACAATTCATCAGTTTACTACTATCAGTTCACATGCGAATGATAAAACATTTGTGGAAATCCCGAAACACTTAACGTATTTACCCATTAAAACTAAGAATTTACGTTCCATCCAGATATAGGCGGAAATATCAACTGTCGTATAAATATAAAGAAAGATAATAACGACGAAAAAACAACAAAATGTTAATATACCATAACGGTAGAGTTTTGAAAAACTTCGATATTAAAAACAGCTATAAAAGTGTTAACAAACGACAACCTAAGGTTAATCGAAAAAAAACGTTAGAGCAGAAGAGACAAAAAAAGAAAAAATTAGGAAGTTTTGAAAAAAAGAAAAAACTTTCAAAGAAAAACGTAAGGTTTTTGAAAGAACTTGGAGTTAAAGTAAAACAATAAAGTAACAAAAAAAATAACTAACATGTTGTCTTCGAGTAATATTTTGAATATTGAAGCAACTGCTGCTTCTGATAATTTAATTATAAAAAAGGAATTTTATTCATACGCACCTTATACCAATTCATTTGGAGAATCAGAAGAAATTTTTTTATTATTATTATTCAGCACCAAACAGCGTTACTTCGCCAAAGGTGGTTTATTTAAATTATAAAATTTACAAATTAATATATACATTTAAATGATTCAATAATTGCATCGATTCAACAATCAATTGCCGATCCTAACGATCTCGGAGCAAACACTGAAATTGTTAAACTGCAATATTGAATTAAATCAATTAAGGAAAAACAAGAATAAATTACTCAAACAATCTTTTAAACAATTCGTTCAACCTAATTTTAACAACATCTGGAGTAACATTAAAGTCTATAACAAATTGATCGGAGTGTGGAATTTTAACATTATAATAATCATTGAATGTTTTAATCAAACAATTCAACGGCATATATTCATGATAACCACGATTATTTGACTGAATCTTTAAAAATTGTACATTCCTAACAGAGTGGTACGGAACCCTGAATTGAATCTTTTCCAAAAGTACATCTGAACAAATATCACCTCTGATCAATTTTAGGATGAACAGCACCTGCGCAATTTTCCTGCGATTCTCCAGAGATATCATTTGAATTAAAAGCAATCTATGTTCATATTTCGGAAGTCGGTATCCATTACTCCATTTGAATCTTCTCAAAGCATACAACAGAAACTGCTTTTGAACAGATTCAATTCGCTTTATTTGACCCAGGTTACAAGTATTCCAGATTTGAGAACCATATTCTAGAATTGGGAAAACGAAACTAAAAAATAATCTTTTAATAGTGAATGGGTCAAGAAATTCATTTGCAAAACGCTTTATCTAGGCCAACCTAGATTTTGCTTTTGCAATAATAAATTCAATGTGTGCTTTGAAATTAAGTTTCTCATCTAAAATTATACCAAGATCCTTAATTTGATCAACCCTTTCAATAATCAGATCATTAATGGTATAATGAAGATCAATCACATTACCGAATCGATGAAAAATCATCTTTTTAGTTTTATTCACATTCAATTTCAAATGATTCAGCTCAAAGAATTTAACAATTCCATTCAAGCACTTCTGAAAAACACTAGGGGGATTTCTCATACAAAAAGTGTGTCATTTTTAAGCTAATTTGATAGAATCTTTTGTTTTCAAATGAATCGGCACGAATCCGTCGAATCCGTCGAATCTGCGTGAATTGCTGGTTTTCAACATGTGCAAACATAACACATATAGTAGATTTCGACAGATTCAGGCAGATTCGACAGATTCAAAAGATTCGTTTAAATCCATGATGACAGTTCGAATGAAATATGGTACAGTGACTGTTCGAACATTAAAATTCTGCATTGCCGACTTTTCGAAATTCAATAAAAAATTGATTGTATCCGACATTGAGAATTTTACTAAGCATTTCATTTTGGACTATGTCTCAGAACAGTACAGTATTTTTGCGTTTTTACAGTATTTTTCAACACATATTTTTACATTTGTCAAACGGATCGATAATGCAGTAGTTCGAAAGTTGGTAGTAGTTCGAAAATTCGCAGTATATTCATATACACACATTTATCTGTAGAAAGTGAATTTTCAGCGGAAAAGTGAGGTTATGTTGTTCATATTTATTTTTATTTCATAAAATAAAAAATATTCTGAGTGCGAAATTGATAGAAATTATTGATAAAATTAAATTTTTGAATTTTTTATCCCTAAAATTTACAGTTTGGATCAATTTCCATTTCAATTGTGTCCTCATCATATTCCCGAATGTTTGCATTTAATTTGACCTAGAATTTGACGCTAGATTTAACGTGTACACATAGTTTAACATTTATCTGTAGAAAAAGGCGGAATCTGTGCGAATCATAGGAATCCGTAGAAATCGTAAAAATCTGCTGTTTTTAATTGTGAGAAATGCCCCTAGGAAAAACATAACAATCATTAATAGAAACAATATGGTGGGAAATTCTTACATCATCGGCAAATGAGAGAATTGATGAGTCACTACTGTAACACGGAAGATCAGCAATGAACAAAATAAATAGTGTAGCAGCAATGGGATAGCCCTGACCCGTACCCGACGTGATAACAATGGGTTTTGATTCAAATTTATTAATTTTGACAATTTGACTTCGACCACTCATATATGATTTAATCCATTTTAAAAGTTGTAAATTTAGACCCATAATATTCAATTTATGAATCAAAAGATCAATATTCACTGAATCAAACGCCTTGGCAACATCAATATAAATGGCATCTGTTTGATTATGCGGCATCAACTCATTCAATGTTTGAGAAGTGAATTCAACTAAATTAGTGATAGTTGATCTACCCCTGACAAACCCATGTTGACTAGTATGAATTAAATTCTTAATATGGAAATTTATATGTTTCGCAACTAAAGAATCTAAAAGTTTCGGAATAATATTTTGCAGAGCAACACCCCTATAATTTTCAATATTATTCCTTAATCCATTCTTATAAATAGGCTTCACAAATGAAATCTTCCATAAATCAGGTACATAAGAATCATTGAGTGATTTATTCAACAAGGCAGTAATAGGCTTAACCAATTGGCCAATACATTTTTTCATGAATAAATTAGTAATTCCATCAGGACCCGAAATCAAGTTATTCGGTAAATCAACAACTTGTTGCAAAATGGAATCTTTACCAATAAAACATCACTAGTGGTACAATATAACAAGCTAGGGGGAAAGAACTTGGTTTTTATTTAAAAAATCTAATAAAATTTCAAAATATTACTGAGTTTACATCTCATTTGCAAATATTGACAAAATAAAGGTCTATTTACAGTGTATTTGCATTATACACTCGTATTGACTTGACATAAATTCAAGTCAATGGTGTCAATAAAGCTAGTTCCGTAATTTGTGATATGTTTCATATTAGGTTTCATATATCATGCATACCAAATCGATAAAGCAGTATTTCGTCTGTCGTTTGATAAATGTCAATTCTAGCGCCAAATGTTAGTTGCAACTTGCAATATGAATAGCAAAACTGTTGTAAGTATTTTGTATTGTTCTTCTGTTAATTTAATTCAATTTTTTTGCTCATTCAATTTAAATCGTTTTAATTGTAGAAAAAAAAAATTAACAAATTTTGGACACAATTCCAATTATACGTAGGAAACACAATTCCAGAGGTAATAGTTAAAATTTTAAGTTCCGCTGGATACGACAGTGCATTGTCTCTTTCGGACATTAATGATGATGACATTGCAGTAATTGAAAAACACGTGTTACACCATTCAAAAGATTTATTGAAACAATTTGATTTATATTCGGAAGAAGGCGTATTTCAATTTTTGCCAGGCCATCGAAAACTGATTTTCACACTGAAAAGCAAAGCAATTAGTTTTATTGAGGAAAACAAAAATCCCACTACGTCTACTGGTACACTGTCGAATACAATTTTACTTGAAGAAATTGAATTGTTGCCGCACACAGAATTGGAAGTGCTGAAAAAGAATCTTTTGGAAAAATTGACCAATCTTAGTAAATCAATTGGATTAAAAGAATTCGAAGATTCAGATATAGTGACGGGAATCGACGCATATATTTCAAAAACTTCACGAAGATCAAAAAATTCAGCCATTAAGACGAGCTATAAGTGTTCTGTTAAATGTGTTAGTTGCGATCGTGTAATACCGTGCACGTACATCATTCGATGGGAAACAAGCAATTGGGATAAACACTTACAAAGCCACGTTTCACCAGGAAAGCGAACCCATTGTAGAAAATTAACCAATTCGAAATCAGAATCTGTTTCAAAGAATCAAACATTATCTTTAACATTGAACAAATCAGCATTGAGCGAAAAAACACAAGAACAGCTAAATAATATACTCAAATCATAAACAGTTTACCGCATACAAAATGTATTTTGGTGTGTATTTGATGCGACCAGGAATCCATGTTGTAATTCCAAAAACATGGATTCATAATATCGATCTGCATTGGGAAAAATTTGTGAATAATTCACTGAACCGAAATCAAACATTCATATGCTTCTTCTCCAAAGAGCCAAATGCTTTGGATATTCATGGCCGACCAAACGTACATTTTGAACCTGACTTTAAACTTGATATGGCTAATTATCCAAATGAAGGTTGTTACCTTGCAAAATTGGTCTTTTTTAAAAATGAATATGATGATGCTATTAAACAAATTAAACGGCGTCGTTCCTTTGCGCCACGTTTATACAATGACAGACGATTGTATGAAGCACCGATACCTGTAATTGAAGCCGCAAATACAGATTTTAATTTGAGCAATAGTTTTGAACAAGCAAACCTGAATACAACTGATTCTAATAGTGATAGTGATACAGAACAACAAGATAATGAAATTCCTGTTCCTGAAATTGAAAATTCTGAAAGCACACTAACTGAAAATCAAATCGAACAAATTTCAGTCGTTACAATCAATGAAACCGAGCAAAATGACCCACAAAATGACACATCTTTGTCAGAAGATCCACTTAATTTAAGTGATTTAAAAGGTCAAAGCAATGTCTTGGATAATGAACGAGTTATCACTGAAGAGATGAGTTCAAACAACATTTCACAAAATAATGATATTTCGGTTGTTGAGCAAAGTGCAATTACTGCTGTGTTACCTAATGTGTCACAAACAATTCAAGATGAATCAGTTGTAGTTTCCACCATTGGTACGAATGTCGAAATCAACCAAAATGCACAACATGCCGAAGAGCAAAATAATGATATCCAACCAAGTGTATCGTCTGAAACTGATGTCAATGAAGCTATCGCCGTTATTGTGAAAACCGAACCATTTCTCGTCATGACGCCACCTGAATCAAACAGAAGTGAGCTCGAAAATTTGCTAGATGAAGACGATGAAGTGACAGAGGAGTATGATGATGATGTTGTCATCAAATACAACAGAAAAATTGGATATGCCAAGCCATACATGTGCAATACTGAAGGTTTGATTAAGTACGAAGACGATAGTGTTTCAGGCAGTATTCCGTATGCATCTACAGTAAGTAGAATTTTCTTTTATTTAAATGTTGATAATTGTATAATTTAATATATGATTAAAACAAATATATTCAATTTTAATTTAAATAGAAATCAGGCCGAATTTATATGCTTGGAAAAAATCAGATTATAATCGAAAACCATGTTATCGAAACAATCCAAAATTGGAATTCACATGTTGACCGACAAACGGCCAAATACGATGAATTAATTGTGCAAGCGCTATTACTTTGCTGTGTGAATAACGAGGATTTGGCTCAAGGAAATGTTGGAAATAGTGTGAAAGAATTCATTAATGGTATGTTTTTCACACTTGATTTCACATTCTTTAGGCGTATAAATTATATTTCACCATGAATACCATAAACAAAAACACTACACAACTAGATACACAAGATAATATTATTAACTGAGCGTTTAATATGTCGTTCTCTTATTTTTTTTTAGGTTTCTTGGAAGTACGTGCTAAGAACGATGCCAGTCGTGTTAATCTTATGGAAAAATACATCAAGGACTTTTGCAAAGAAAAATCCAAAGACACAACCAAAACTGCTTAATGAGGTTAATCTCAGAAAGAACAATGATTAGAGAAGTGACAAAAATGCTTCCAAAGAATAATTAACAATTAGTTATTTTCCTAAATATAAGTTTTTTCATTAATAACTAAAGTGAATCAAAAGATTTGAAAAACCCATTGCATGTTTTTCCTGATGTTTTTCACTAACTGAGTGAAATCAGAAAAAAGCCACATATACTTGGCCACATATAATCGAAAAAAAGATTTTTTACAGTTTCATTTTTTTTAAATTTTCATTAATATATAGAGTGTTCAAAAAAATGAAATATTTTTTAAATTCATTTTTCGTTATTTTGTAGTTTTCTAACATGAAAACACTACGCAATAAAATGTGTAACGTTATAAAATATATTTGTTACCTTCGTCTGAAAATCGCGAGTAGAATCGTTTGGTAATTATCAGCATGGGGGCGTTTTGACAGCAAACATGACTGTTTGCGCCGTGTACACATGACATTATTTATTCCGACATTAGTTTCGATAAATTAATAACCAAAAACTAAATATAAATAATCCGGATTGTAAATACGTATTATGTGTTTTAATTGCTAAAATCATTATTTATTGTTATATAAAAAGAAATGTTTATTGACGACAGAATATTTTCATTTTTCATTATTTTCAATTCAAATATTACTTGATACTGTGTAGTGATATACAAAATAATAATTAAAACATTGAGTTTTATTTCTGTATCTCTTATTTATGCATGAAAAATGATAAATTCATTAGTATAAATGTGAATAATTAACTAAGTAAATACCAAAAGTTTAAGTGGTTTTAAATGAAGTTGAAACAAAAAAAAAAAAAAAAATAATACACAATACAATGAATTGCTTTCTACTTGTGTATTTTTGTCATTGTCACGGATAACTTAACCTCAACTTTTTTCGCCGGTGGATTCAATATCATTTTTTGATTTAGCTTGTTCAATATCATTGTCTTTAAATGCCAATAATTTCTTCATATATATGTATATTAGATTTGAAGAAAGCAATATTTTTTCGTGATAAAATCCAATAAATGGGCACGTTACATATTATCTTCTGTTTTTAATGCCGATTTGTGATTACTTTGTGTTTACATTTAGAAAAATCGGGTCATTTATTGCGTGCATTATTATTTATAACACAAAATCCCATAAATAAAAATAATCCGGATTGATATTATTTGTTTTAATTGATAAAATAATATATAATTATATGGAAATAAAAATGTCATAGAAATTGACGACCGATCTAAACATTGCGAATGATACTGACTTTGCACTTCATTTGATGGTTTTGAACATCAATTGGAGTTATTTTACAACAAGCACCAATACAATGAACTGAACATACAGTAGCGGCTTTTTTTCATTAAATCAGAATAAATTAGATTTTTTACAGGCATTTTTTAATGAAATTAGAAGATTTTCTGAAAAAATTATCAATTTATTCCAAATCACAAATATTACGGTCTATTGTATTGACAATCAACAAGCGCCTTACTCTCACATCGATACAACAGAATAAATGAACAATTTGCTATCTTTCATTCATATACAAGCAATTCGTCGAGAGATGCCGTGATCTAAATCTTGATGTGCAGAATTTTTTTTTTTATCCATTTAACTTTTTTTTCAATTAAAATAGAAATTATTATTGATGGTAATAATATTGATGTGTATTCCATTTAATTCTTTATAAACATTGTTTTTTTTTACATTGGCAATTCAGGCAATCGCTTATTCAAATAAGCATTACGTTTGTCACAAAGTATATTATTCAACATCATTATTTTTATCTGAATATCAATTATATTTGTTCTTTTTTTATATATTGAAGAATGTTTTCATTTATAATTATTTTCTTTGTAATGAACTAAAATGTGTGAGTAACAAGCGATATTTTGTATTAATTTTATCAGAAAATTCGTATGGAAAACATGAATTTTATTATGATGCAATGCAAAACTTAATGAGTAAAATTTTGAACAAGCTAAATAATGAATAGCACGGGAAAAAAATTGAGGTTATGAATCCAATGACAATGCCAAATTCACAAAAGGTAAAATCAATTATGTTTTTACTTGGTCAATTATTCAAATTCACATTGATCAATCATTTTTCATGCATAAATAAGAACTACAGAAATAAAACTCAACAATTTAATTATTATTCTGTATACTTGAAGGAGAACATTTTTGCTATAATGGATATAATATTTGCACATTTGCTGAATTAGGATTAAAATTTCACATTACACAACCAGTCTCAGTCTTTTGACTTTTGATCAATATGAACATCAAATACAGATAAAGGTTATGATTATAAATAAATATAAATAACATAAACTTGTTATTTTCAACAAATAAGAATTCAATTTCTTTATCGATGCTATAAAAAACACAAAACGAAATAATTTTTTGTTATAAAATAAATTCCGGGAATTATTTATTTTACAAATAAAAAAATGCATGAAAATTTTCATGTAATTGCAAGACTACACACGCCATCTATTGAGAACAATTCATGCTTACACATTTTGCCACCATGCTGGTACACGGCGCAAACAGTCTTTTTTTTTTCTTTGTTCTGTCAAGACGCTCCCATGATTATCAGCGACATGACCTTTAATTACGTCAATTTAATTAAACATATTTCTTCTAGTGTTTTTTGAAGCTTGCTATACAAAAAAACAACAACAAAGATGTGAGCAGAAGTTCATATAAATTTATTTATCAATTTATATATAGTTAGCTATCCGTTAAAATATCTGTAATGAAAGATTTTATGGAATTCTATGTAGAATTCATTCAAAAAAATCCAAGTCATATTCCTTATTTAAATTTAAGTAACCAAAATCTAGACCAAAAGTATTCATTTTAATTAGTCTATTAGGGACAAATATGAAAGCCTGAAACTAAATCCGACAAGGTCTGAAGCAAACAATTTGATATGGTATCAATTGATTATCATTTTTTTAAAAAATAAATATCGCAAGAAAAAAATATTTTCAACAGTAAAGATCTCATTTATACATTTTTGAATTAAATTGAAATTTTGAAGAAATAAATAGTTCATTACGCAAAATGTGTAGCGCTTATTTACAATAAATACATACTATATAATTTATATATGCAAGGAAAAAAAAATAATTTACAATGCATTTTGTATTTATTTGTGTTTTTGCTAGGATTTTTCGAGCACTGAGTCTTTCCATTTTATTTTTATAAATCGATTGAAATAATTTGATTATGGAAAATCGTAACATTAAGTGAAATGCCAATATTCTTTGAGAAAATGAATAGCCAAGTTCATCCATTTTTCTTCAACATCCATGGTGCTGGCCAACCAAATACCTCTATCGAAACGTAGCACAAAGTGTAGATCGTTCATCATGGCTGTAATATCTTTAAGAAGCGGTAAAAAAATACATTTGTTATGATCCGTTCCGATTTACAAATAATTTTTTTTTTGAAAAACGGAAAAAAAAATACAAAGAGACATGAGGGTTGTCATTAATTGGTGCAATTGATAAATAATTTTTAGGCGGTGGATCCATTTGTTTGTTGCCCAAATTATCACCTGACGAAAAAGAAATTTTCGACAATGGAAAATTGAAAATCATTTTGGACTATGATTTTGCTTCTTCAGTATACAAACAAGCCGGATCTGTTCCCAACTATTCCATCTATAGAAAAAATCTCTTCTGTCTCTATAGAACATTCATTTATGTTGATTGCAAATATTCATCAAATCATGATAAAAAAAATGGATTTTTTAATGGAAAATGACATTGTTTATTATTATCGAAAAACAATTAAGAGTTGTTAATAGTGATTAATACTAGAAATCGCTAAAAATAGTATGATTCCAAACGGAACATTGCATTGTTTTTTTTATGTATTGTATATTTTGTTCAATTGTTTTGATTTAATTTTAACATGAAATTGTAGTGTAGATGATGGTGTGAAAATTACAACATTTTGTTTGGTATTTTGGTTTCCATATTTGCCAAATACAATTATTTGGTTGCTTATATTTTTAAATAAAATCATGTTGAGTTGTTTGTTACAGTAGAAAAGTAAAGAAGTCAGGTAATCAAATGGACACAATGTGGTTAATTGCGGCGATACTGGTTGCGATTCAAAATTCGATTTACATTGTGAATTGCAATGTAACGTCCGTTGCGGCGACCATTGTTTGATGGTTGGTGACGTCGAACATTGGCCGCAGCTGCTTGTGGTCCATTATTAGCACCACGAGGTTGTTGACCAACGGCTGGTCGGGGATACACATTGGCAACAACATTCGGTACAACAGATAACGGTACACGATTGGCAACTGCAGCTTGTAGCATTGCATTGGCAGCACCAGGCTGTTGTCCAACAATCGGTACAATATTGAATGCTGGATCTTGTGGCACTACATTGGCTGCATTGGCTTCATTGGCTGCATTGGCTGCATTGGCAGCATTGGCATCATTGGCACCATTGACGGTGGCGTTGTTTTGTTGCGGTTGTCGAAAAATGTCAGTCATTTCGTGTTGTGTGGCTGCATGTCTCTGTAATGTTGCGATGGCCGTAAACCAATTACGACAGAGTGGACAGCCAAAATTACGTGGCGGTACATGTCTCCATTGCAGAACATTTGCTAACGGATGCTGATTGTTTACATGTTCCACGAATTGTTGCCGTTGCATTGGTAAGCGGCATACTATAAATCATACGGGCAATTTACAATATCCGTTGTTGACATTTTGAATTCAAACCCGAAAAAACCTAAGGAAAGAAAAAAATTGGATTATGAGAATAATTTAACAACATTTGATTGAAACATTCTATTCTTTCAATGCAAATTTCTTTCTAACTGCAAACATTTTATTCACAAGTAAAATTTCAAAAATCGAGATAAATCAATTGTATATGTTCACTTACAGTTACTTTTTGATGAAAAACTTCTTTCTTCGTTCCAAAATCACGCAAAATCAAATCAATCTTGTTGTTTCGATCTGAAAGTGTCGCTTATAAATATTTTCTAAAAATCGCTAAGGTTAATTATAAAAACGTCAAAAAAAATGACAAGAACGTCAAAAAAAAAAATCGACCGTCAAAAATTTAAACAAAAACGTCAAAAAAATTGCGAAATCGTCAAAACAATTTTCAAAATCGTCAAAAATCTTGAACAAAATTGTCAAAAATCGTGATCGAAATTGTCAAAAATCGTGAAAAAAATTGTCAAACATCTTGGACAAAATTGTCAAAAAAAGTGACAAAAACGTCACACATCGTGAACAAAATTGTCAAAAAAAGTGACCAAAACGTCACACATCGTGAACAAAATTGTCAAAAATGTTTAACAAAATTGTCAAAACAAGTGACAAAAACGTCAAAAATCCTAAACAAAATTGTCAAGTATGTTGAACAATATCGTTGAAAATGTTGAACAATATCGTCAAATAAGTTCCAAGTTCTAAATTGACAGAATATTTTTAATAATTTTATGTAATTAATTAATTGGAAAATTTAAATGCAACATTAAATATTTATTTGTTTTAAACAGAAATATTAGTTTTTCGTTCATTATATATCAGAAATATTTGTTATTTTTCAATTAGACTTTGAACAATTTAAATAAAAATAAAACTCGAGACTTTATTTAAATACATAACATGCTTGTTTATTGATCTGGTGTGATAATATACATGATAAAATCATTTTTATCATAAAATCATACTAAAACTAAATGCAGTTTCGTCTAAAAACTTGAACACACTTCGAAATAAATTACATCGTTTGAACATAGTAAACAAATATTGATATAAAACTATCACTTTAAGATCACAATATTAGATATATGTGCTGTTCTTACAATAAATTTCACTGCAATTTCCAACAATTTATTCAATAAATCATAATGAACATATTGAGTAAAGTATATAAACATCACTGAAAAAATTAATTTCGGTTCAAATATGAAAACAGTAAATAAATATTTATATAAAAATATAACTTTAGAATCACATTTTTAGATTTATGTATTAATCTATTCATCCAATAAATTTTGTCGCACTAATGCCACTTTGGCTAATGCAGGGCGCCCTCTAGACTTTTTCTTTGATAACAACTTCGGATTGGCTTCTGGTGGGCAAGAAGCAATCTTTGTTACTAATGCGATTCCTATTATATGTTTGCAGATTGCATTTTTTAGGCGATATGGGCATGTACATGTTGAATTAGGCCAATTGACATCCATGTTCACTAGATACACGCGCTGATGGATGTTCTTTACATAGTCTTCGAAGTCGTCCGTAAATTTACCTTTTTCATAAAGGTCGACGGCTGCTTCAAGACTTGTAATCGAACGTGATTCATTTGCAGCTTCTTCACGTGACAATATATAATAGTTGTTATTTCCTCCTTGGAAAACGCGATTTCTGTTATCAACATTATTTGCAAATTCCACACCTTTTTCCCAGTCGCTTTTTGTTAATTTGGGAGATGTATACAGCACCTTCATCTCCTGATCCCTAGTGTACATCTCTGATTTATGCTGAATCATTTCGAGCAACGTTTCTTTGAATGTACTCAGTGGTTGTTGACTTCTAATTGTATGGTATCGTTTTATGGACGAATTAAATCCCTCTACTAAATTATTTGCATCTGATGAATGCATGCAAGACCCACCAAACCAATTTGGATGTAAATTTAGCCACTGTCTGTCGAAATATTCTACAAACACTGGATCAAAATTGCTCCAATATTGAACGAACTGAGCACTAACATTTTTGAAAATTTCATAACTTGGACATTGTTGTAATATTTTAATATCTTTCATTACATTTTCTTGTAATTCAGGCAAGGCAAAGTTAGCGCCTTTCAATGCCTTTACAACATGAAACCAACACATCAGAGAGTAGTTTGTTTTTTCAACGTGTGGAAATGCAAAACGAAATCCATTGGAGATTTGAAATGCAGCATCACTCAAAATGTGCGTAGGCTTCACATTCAAGTTAAGCAATCTTTCGGCGTTTGATTTGATACACTTGAATGTAAATTCATAATCAGATGTAGTTTCATTCGTCGCTAATGAAACCGCTAAGAGATGAAACTGGTGCATTACATCTTGAACACCAACAATATTTAAGGGATATTGTATGCGTTGGATTTTCAGTCATGAACGGATGTAAGACATCTTGTTCTCCAATATTTTTTGGAGGTTTTGTCTTTATTTTTGACGTTTTTGTTTTCTTTTCTTGTTCTTATTTTTCACGTTTCTGTCATAATTGTTGACGTTTTTGTCATTATTTTCGACATTTTTGTCATACTTTTTGACATTTTTGTCATAATTGTTGACGTTTTCGTCATAATTTTTGACGTTTTCGTCAACATTATTATGACAATTGTTGACGTTTTTGTCATTATTTTTGACTTTTTTGTCATACTTTTTGACATTTTTGTCATAATTGTTGACGTTTTCGTCATAATTTTTGACGTTTTCGTCAACATTATTATGACAATTTTGTTAGATATTTTTGACGTTTTTGTTTTTGACTTTGTTGTTCTTATTTTTGATTTTTTTGTTAGTCATTTTTGACGTTTTTGGTTTTTTTTTTTATGTTTTTGTCAATTTTTTTGACGATTTACTTTTGACGTTTTTGTAATTTTTTTTGACGTTTTTATAATTAACCAATCGCTAAACAGTTGTTGCTCGCTCAAATTCTCACTTATAAATGTAGCTCCAAATTTTTATTTAAGTTCGCTTATGTTGTTGCAACGGTATCATCTGGCATCAATCCAGCGATTTGTATTGTTGTTGTTTATTTTTGCAACTCATTCTTTGTCGCTCTTCCTTCTAAATTTGCCGTTAGACACAAAATAATTCTGAAAAAATACGGAAAAACAAAAGCACTCAAAGAATCTACGACTATAAAAAATATTTAGCATTTTGAACTTATCTGAAGCACATAGTTATCACATTTCATAACGCTCGATCCAACAGAAGCAATATCATAATGTAGCAAATCACAATTTTCTCGTCATCAAACGATTCAATTTTTTTGTATCTCACAGAATTGTGTAAAAGTGTTTCTCTATTTCTTTTCTCTACAAGTCACTATTAATTCCATTGCTGCATGATTATATTTCAATTCGATTACGCTTCAAAATCACATTGAATACAGTAGAATTTCTGTCGGTGAACATTTGTTGGGAATTTCACATGAAAATGGTCGTTTCTATCCGATCCGAATGCAAAAAAATATACATCTAATGATTTTATCGAATAAACTTGCGAAAACATCAGATTTATAGTAACAAATTTGTTTTTGTTACATTTCTGTCAATTGATTGTTTTTTTTTTCGAACTAATAATGACATTTCACATCAACACATATATTTGTTATGAACAAGTTTTCTGTTTCATTCACTCCAATTCATCGCTATTCACTCACTGTGAGCAATCAGTTAAACACTTACAAATTACGACCAATCATAATGAACAATAAATTATAGCGGTATACGTGGTGTTAAAATTGAATTCCATTTCATTTCAACAAATGCGAACAAATCTGAACAAATGTTTACAATTTTATAGTAATCTCTAATAACATTGATTTTGTTAACATTTGTTGACATTACACAACATTTGTGCGTAAACTTTTATAAATGTCAACATATATTCAATTTGTCGAATATTTCAAAAGAAATTACAATGTATTATAATTTGAATAATTTTGGCTTTTATCAACTATTTAAAAAGAAATCTAATCAAAAATTGAAATTAATAGTATAAATAAGCAATATATTCTCTGATTAAAACAATAAGACGAAAAGAAAAACAAAATAAAAACGAACATGACAAGAAAAAATAAACCTACTATAGATGGCACCAAAAAAAGAACTTTTAAGCTTAATACCTCTTAACACAAATCGAACCATCGACCTAGCCATCGACCGATACACATGCACCGACATGCATTGATACATCCATTGGCAACTGTGATCCGTTGTATTCGGCTGTGTTCAAATATCGCATTGCACACACTTTGGTGCTATATCACATCTACTTTCTTATTAGCGCTTATTTATTCGGAGCATCATTACATAGATTCTGTAATTTCTTTTTTTATTTACAAAATATTTTTTTGGACTACGTTGAAAAAATAAATAAAACGATGCAGAAAGAATTTGAGGTCGAAAAAATAGTGAAAAAAAAGAATTCGCAATGAAAAGGTAATGTCAACTAGTAAATGAATTGATGTAGCACGTGCTACCACGTGCTACATCAAACAATTGAAGTTAATTAATTTGGATTAATATTCCACAAATTGATATTTTCCAAAATAAGGTGGAATACCGTTTGAAATGGGTCGGTTATTCAGCAAAATACAATGAATGGGTATCGGTAGACGATATGAATTGTTCCGAGTTGGTGAGCCTATACGAAGCGTCACAATTTTTGCAATTTGTTGGTATTAAAAAGGGCCCCGATGGTATCGAATATGCCGTGAAAATGAATGACACTATTTCTTTCAAACTCATTCAATCCCATAAAGCGTTGGAAATGTGGCCAAATGAATTGTTGAACTTTTTGGAAAACAAAATTGTTTTCCAAATGCCTGAACAACCCGATGTTACTGCGAACATTGAATTGAGCTCAAAATATCTGTGGTGTACCTGATCAAATAATTAGTAAGTGCCATTCATTCTAATATTTTTTAAGGCAAACAAAATTGATGTAATTTTTTTTCAACTCAAATTTTATTGCGAATGCTATTTTGTTTATTGTGTAGGTTGCACTAATTTTGGTAACAAACTCAAATATCTATGCGAATGGAAGACTTATTCAACAGCACTCAAATTGATTTCGGCTGATGACGCAAAGTCACAATTCCCACATTTGGTTATCGGCTACCTTGAACGAAATCTCAATTTTCCACCATTCCAAAATTCCAGTGATCGTAAATTTATAACTCGTTCATCGAAAAAATTTGTTGAACGTGAAAATATTTCCGTCGATTCGGTTGTAACGGTTGTACGCAATATTAACCTCGAAAAGTCATTATTACAAAACATGGCCGGTCGTGTCATCAATCGCCGCAATACTGTAACAACCACTACCACTACAGGCTTCACAAATGGACCCACGAATTTGAAATCCGTAAAAAACGTCTCGAGTGGTATTCGTGGCCGCAAGCGGAACAGCGTCAACATAACTTTCGTTGGAATTCAGCCCAACCCAGACGGCCGACGTCTTATGTCCAACACTTCGATTCAGAAGAAACCTACACCGCACACATTAACACGTTCAAACTCCACACCATCACTGGAGAATCAAGAAATACCACTTGAGCAACCAGTTGACATCCATCAGTTAAATATCAATGATATGATATATATTATACAATGACATGATATATATATGTACGTGATTATATTCATTAAATAAAGGAATAATGGCATTTTTTTTTAAAAAATATTTATTATCTTTAAGAACATACTATAGAACAGATCGTTCATTCATTAGTTTGAATTTTTTTCAGATTTTCTGGGTTAATATGTTTAATGTATTGATCCATTTTGATATAGAATGATGGATTTTCTATTGTTTCTATTGTTAAATCGTCATTAAACTTATACCATGTAGCTAATACTTCTATTTGTTTCTGATTTGGTTTAATATTATCAAAAACGGGTGCTGTATCTAAAATGTATTGGCGATCTTTTTCTGTTTTTCCAATTGAATATTTCAAGTTGAGTATTGCACCAACAACAACATTGTATTGACAATTTTCTTTGAAAACACACCAATCTCCCACTTTAATTTCTGAATTCTTTAAATCATTTCCAGTTTCGGCATTATTCGATAATGAAAGATCAATTTCAGCCTTTTTCCTCTTTGGCCCACTCGATTCACCATCTTTACGTTGTTGCACTCTTTTTAATCGATCATTACTTAACTTTGATTTAGTTTGTGATAACAGCCACACTATATAAGATTTTTTTATAAACGATACATTCTCTTGTTCTACACTATTATCAGGAATCTGTACAAATGGGCTATTTGTTTCAAACTCGTTATTTTCTATTACAAATTGATGAAAATTCGTGAAGTCTATTTGACTGATGATGCTATCTTGAGAGTTGGCATTGTCGTTTGGAGTGACAACTTTCTTGGTCGGAATGAATCCTTTGCGTACCATACATGAAGAAATATCATTTTGATTCATATATATGCCGAACTTCGCAGCATTCAACAAAGCAAATTTAATTGCTTCATTTAAAACTTCCTGAATTTGTTCATTTGTGGGTAATTTATAAGCTTGAACGTTTCCAATATTTTGAGTTTGTAATCGCGGGAAAACTACAGATTTTGAAAGCTTAAAATACGCAATATCATTTGTCATTTCTATCCTTCCAATCATATGTAGCAAATCGTAGATAGAAAAATTAATTTTGGTCCAGTTGGCCGATGTCATTGATCTAAATATTCTAAAGGTGTGTTCGCAGTTCTGGCTATTAAAAATATTTGGAATAAATAAATGCTCTTGTTTTGCATCCCTAAATTTAATTATTAGGTGCAACAGAGAATATGCATTTAACTCAAGGCACGAAAATGCATTTTCAGACAAAAAATTTTTTTCCAATGAGTATTCGTCGTGTTTGTCAATCCACACTCGCCACGCTCTGAAGAAATAAAGTGCTTGCCAAACGTTTCGGACCTTTTCTAATGGTGATAATTTGATATCACTGAACGCTTCGGTTACCATTCTAGTTAATTTGAAGTATACCACTGTGCCTTCACTATCAGGCACATTTCCTGCGAGGGCATTTAAAACTCGTTCGCTCGATATCTTTTCAAATGAGCCAAAATTTTGTTTATCGAATGGACAGACATCGCTGGCAACTATACCGTGCACCTCTTTCCTAACTTCCTTCATTAAAATTTTGAAATGAGATATGGACACTTGTTTTGATCCCATAGGTAAAATTATAGATGGTTTCAAAGTACGATTACGCATTTTACCGGCCCAGTGTACAATATCTTGTAGAAAAGATATATTTTGTTCACGTCTCAAGCTATTTAAAACTTCATCTGTTTGGTCGATCATTGCGTTCAAGCTGTGTTTCATACTGTTGAGCATTCTTATATCTCCGTCCGCAGATATTCCAGCAATTTCAATGCCGTATCTAAAAAGTCAAAACATTTATTTTTTAACTTTTGTTTGTTATTTGAAAAAAAATTTTTTGTTTGTTATTTGAAAAGAATTTGTTACCTAGCTAACTGATCTTTGCAATGTCTCCAACGAAGCATTACGTCTTGGGTCTTAAATTTATTGTCGGTACCAAAGACCTGCAATATAAATGGTGGTGCCTTTTTCATTATTGGTTGTGCAAGCACGAGATACACTAAAGATGACATCGAATTTTCTCTCATTTGTTTTTCTGTATCTTCTATTGACTGTGGTGTAAATGAAAATAAAATTGGAGATCCAGTTTTATTGTCAGTCGGTAAGACCAATCCTACAAGTTGATTGGTTTTTGGATCGTGAGTTACTTTTGCAACAATGCCTGATGCATCTTCACTGAGCCATATGCTTTTTGGTGCGTTTAATTTTTCAAGATATTCAGCTAACTGTTTGCACCTAAGTTCGCCTTCAATAACTTTTTCCTTTCGATTGTGAATATAGCTCACTAAGTAATTCAAAGACAAAAATGATAGTCTTAGAATAATACAGTCTTAGTAAAAAAATGAATATATTATGAAATTTCAGACTGTATAGTCTCAATAAAATCATTAAAACGCAGATAGTTACTCACATATAGTACATGCCTGAGGTAAAGGCAAATTGTTGCATAGTACCTCATACGCAGCTTTCCCACAAAGCATATAAATATATGTAGCAAAACATTGGAGAGCCTCTGTATAACGACGACCTTTCGGATGAACATTTTCATTTTGTTTCATGCTGTTAATCAATTCCTTCATGATAAATGAAGCATTTGATATGTTGAAATCACTTCTCTTGGATTTTTGGAACTTTTCAAAATCGCCCATTTTCTTCCCAATTTGTTTGATCAATTTCCTATGGCCTGGCAAAAAACAAAAAGGTTCCGGCATATTAGACGCTGCACTAGACGATGCGTCTTTAGTGATTCGTTGTTCAATTTGATTAATATCTTCGTCATTAATTCCGTTCATTGATAATGAGCAACTATAACCATTTTTAGATAGAATTTCAACAATCTCTTTTGGAATAATTTCTCCAAAAGATTCGCGCACAAAGACTTGGACATTCTTCCAAAACTCAGACTAAAATTTAATATAAAATATATGTTTATTTGAATACATCATAAATAAGCAAACAATTTATAAAATATTACCATGTCTCAATTATTTCATCATCAGCAATTTAATAGAAATATTTTTCTTCTGTTTTGTATTTTTTTCAACACAATGTTGTTCTATTTTGTTAGTATATCTTTGACATTTATGTCTGATATTAATTTTAGATTTCTAATTCCGAATGGTTCTATCGGTAATGCAGAAATGCAACGAATGTATTGTGTTATACCATGTTATACATATTGACTAACTTATTGACAAGTATTGACAAATCAAAGCAATATTCACACGTATTGAAACAAATTCATAAAGAAATGAATATTTCCAAAGAAAATTGTCCATTTACATTATTCATAAGTGCATTCATTAAGTTCTTTCCCCCTAGATAACAAGTCAGAGTCATTTGTCCAAACCAAATCTAACATTTTACCATTGTCGTTTGAAAATTTGTTAATTTGTGAAAGACCCATTTCATGAGAGTTGTCCAAAATATACAATTCCTTCCTTGAACAAGTATTGATTGGAAATGCTATATTTGGGTTCTCAATATCATTCGAAATCCACAACAAATCAGGAAGATTAAAATCTCCCGAAATTATAATCGAATCCTTATCATAAATCTTCTGTGATAGGGTTTTTAATGCATTAATGTTATCTTCAAAAATCTCAAATGGTGAATTAGGTCTAATGTACAATTCAACCAAATAAAATTTTCTAAAATTAATAGAAACACTAACACAAATCAATTCAGCACCATGTAAATTACCATCAAATTCCAATTGACCATTCAAAGACTTATGAGCAGCAATCAAGACACCACCACCATGAGACTTTTTAATAATTTGATCTCTCTCAGTATAGGTCGTTCTGTCACAGCGAAATACGTCATAGTCACTTGGAAAAATTTCAATATTATTAATGGTATCATCCAAATGAGTCTCACATAGCATATAAATTTTGAAATTATTAATCAGCAAATTTGCATAAAATTCCGGAAGCTTAGTTTTTAATCCATTAACATTACAAGTATAAATATGATGATCAAACTTTTCAACATCATATATCTTTGAATTTAATACCGGTAGAATGGATGAGACATTTGGAACGGTACATTCGGGAAAAATTGTGCTGGATTCATGTATTGGTGATACTGCATTAGGTTTGTGAATGGATGGTGGTATTGATGATTCCAAAAAGGATAACCATTCAAATTCGGTTGATGCTGATTATCATACAAATGTTGATGAATATTTGGATGTTGCCTGTTTTGATAATGTTGCCTGTCAAAACGTTGATGAGTATTTGGGAATGCTTTTTGTCGAATCTGCTCATCATTTATATTTAACCTATTAGAGCGATAATTATGGAAACCAAATTCACGACCATTGTTATTAATTTTCTGACGTGTATTTTGACCATATCCACGACTCGAAGCATTATTATCAACTTTTTTCGAAGTTTTATTGGCATAATTTTTCGTTGACTTAAAAATCTTACTTTGACGAATGTTGTTATTGTTGTTGTTATTATTATTGATATTATTATTTTTTTTGCCAACATCTTTGTGTTTATTTGCATTGTGATCATTGAATTTAACATTAACAGCCGAAGAAACATTATTGTTTGGTTTTGCCTGATTTTCATCAACCTTAATAACAAAAGGCTTCACAATATAATCAGGAAGCCACATAGAATCATCAAGAAATTTCTCAAATATTTCTTTTTTGAATGTAGAAACTTTGAAAGATGAATACTTCTTTTTTTTTCCTCTATAACTGCGTCTGCTCAATGATTCGACAATAAATGAATCAGGATGAATGTCAGTATTTTTGTTTATACACTCAACAATGGAATCCAAATTTGAACTTGAATTTTCAGTGAAACTAGAAACATGAATAGCATATACACCATTATTGGGTTTCAAAATATCTGATTTTTGTATTTGTAATGATTTTGATTTTGAATTAATTTTATTAAATCTATTTTGCAAATTTGGTGTAAAAACACTATCTTCATCTTGTGTTTTTGATAAATCACTAAGACTTTTTTCAACAAACAAAATTTTTTCCGATAAAGCATCAATTTGTTTTCGGACGTGATCATTAACATCATCAGATACTTTTTGAGTAGGTTTTTTCATTCTACGATTCACTGTATTGACACGAGTTTCAAAATCAATTTCAGATTCATTGTTATCATTGCAATCCATAAATTTATCTTCAGGATGAGAGCATAATCTATGTTTTGTAACACAAGGATGACAAGTAACCGCAAATGGAGATTCAATATTGAAAAATTTTTCGAGTCTTTTCATTGATTCCTCGTGATTTAAAACTTCAGAAGTAAGTCTCCAAAATCCATCAGTGAATTCAGCCAGACCCAAAAAACCCAGTATTTCCTTGGTTATTTCATCTCTATTTCGCATACACTCGATGTAAATACGATTTTTGCATAGTGTACAGGTTACAAACAATGACTTGTATCTTTTTCCATCACATTTGTTGGATGAGCAACAATGAATATTTGACATATTGTAAAAACAACAACAATAATTCAGAAAAACTTTTTCAAATTTAATCAAAAATGTAAAAATTATTTAAAATTCCGGTAAACTTCAATTAATTGTAGAAGATGTAATGTTTATCTCACCAAAAATATATTATTTAATTTAAACAAGATTAATTAAATTAAATTATTTGAACAAAAATAAAAATTCTTCACAGTAAGAAATAATTAAACAACATTACTGACAGCTGTCATTCATCAACCTAATTCATATTGCAATTCAAAATCAAGAATTATTCTTACTACCTTGCGAGTCATATCTATACATGCAACTCACTGTAAAAACTGAGAAAAATGATGATGCGGCTACCAATAAAGTGAAATTCGTTCACAATTTCCCATCATTTTTGTTCAATGAAGCACGGTATGAATTGAATGGAGTTGAAATCGATCATATTCGAAATGTTGGAATAACATCAACAATGAAATTAAGTGCTGCTTCTTGTAAATCAAATATAATGGGTTATTATCAATTTAATAAAACATTTACCGATAAAGAAGCACAAAGCTCTCATCAATCAGTGGTTTATGATGTTATAATTCCGTTGAGCGCTTGGTTTGGATTTTGTGACGATTATCGAAAAGTAATTTTGAATAGCCGCCATGAGCTAATTTTGAAACGAGAACGCGATAGCTTGAATTGCATTCATGGTGGTACAACAACTACTGGTTCAACCAATGTTACGATTGAGGTTTCTAAACTCGAATGGATTATGCCACACCTTACATGATCCGACAAAATCAAATTACATATAAACAACTTTATAAAAAAGAAAAAAAATCTCTTGATACAACATCGATCATGGGATTTGTATGAGTATCCTGAGCTTCCACAGACTAGAAATCATGTATGGTCAGTTAAAACAGTTTCACAATTGCATAAACCAAGATATGTTTTAGTTGACCACCATCATCATCAACAACGACAACAACAACAACAGCACGACCACCAATAACAATAACAACAACAACAGCAACAAATGCAACTTTCATTGAAGAAGAAGAAGATGATAAAGAAATTATTAACAGACTTTGAAAAAAAAGAAACGTTTAATATTTTTTTTTTGAAAAAACTTTTTCATTATGTATCAGAAAGTAGTCATTTGAAATTTTGTTTCATTTGCACTTTAATTTTTGCTTTTAGTTTATTCCCATTTGAAAAATTAAAATAAAAAAAAACAAAATGGGTTCTCAAATAAGCTTGGAGGTGTTTGCTGATCCAGAAAGCGATTTAAACATCAATGGTGAAAATATACAGCGAACGTATGAAAATCAAAGCACGCAAACGAACATAGATATTGGTAATGTATCAGCAACTGATTTTAACAACTCAAGCACTGAAATAACCCTATTGCAGCAAATAAATCAATACTTACCATCAACATTTAAACAATATAAAAAATCAATATTCATCACGTGCATGTTCATTGTTGTAATTGTCATTATTTGGATAATAATTGCAAAATATAATTGTGTTTGTTAAAATAATTCAAACTCAACATCGACAACGATTACAAAAATAACAACTCCATTGATAACAACTCCATTGATAACAACTCCATTGATAACAACTCCATTGATAACAACAACAACGCAAGAATTATCAACAACTGATGCAAATGGTATTTGGAATCCTTTGAGTTTAAATGAACCAGTAAAAAAAGAAATTAATGACATTTGGAACAAATTGTAAATGAAATGAAACAAAAAAAAAAAAAAAAAAAAAAAAACTGCTTATTTATATCACTTTTTATTTGAATTTAGACAAATGTTCTTCCATATACGCGAACACGATAAACACAAGTGAAAACATTCTCTTTGGTTTTTGACATAAATACAAATTTAAAAATTGGAAAATAAACATTGTCCGCAAACTTTTTAAATTCTTGCAGTGATCGATTCTCCGTAATGTTGTATTGGAATGCACCAAGATGTTTAGCAATCGGTTCATTCATACTTTCTAATCCATAAACATTGAATTTACTCGGCGCATTTGAAACATCGTAATCCGGAGCCATTTGTGGTAATATATGTTCAACACAAACTGTATCAATGAGCACCGATTTTATTAATTTTATATAGACTTCACCATTGCCAATAAATGCAAAACATTCACCAGGGTGAATTGATGGTTTTATTATTTGCTGTGGTCCATTGATAAAATGCTTACTGATTTCAAACGGAATAAATGATAAAAACCATTGCAACTGGGGTGACAACAACACTTTTGTTGAACCAATCGAAAGGATTTGTCCACCGGTTGTACTCAATGCGAAATCTGCTCGTACATCACTCGCTTCCTTCAATTCTAGCATATTATTCACATATTTATCATTTGATGGATATTTCATGCAAAAATTCTTTGATTCATTTAATTTATCTTCAATAAATAATCGAAATTGGTTTTCCAAATCATTAATTCGAAATCTCAGTTCAAAATTTGATATAATTGACAATATCAACAACAATGCAAACACTGTATACAAAATGAATAAAGAACCTATTGTCCAAGGATTGGTTGAAGTTGTAATCCGTAATATCCTCATTTTCTTTATGAAATGTCCAGTTTTGAATTGATAAGATTTGAATGGTATTTATTTGCGTTTACTTTGATTTGAAAATCAAAATTGAATGTGTACTTCGTTTTGAAATTTGAATGTTGGCTTTTTTTTCTGAAGAATGTAGAAAGTGAAGGAACAAAAATTACATATATATAAAATTTACTTAACACACATATGCGTTAGAATGAGAGAAACAAGAAGGGGAAAACTACTTGTGAGTGTGTGAGTTAGTTATTGAGTGAGTTATTCAACAGAGAGAGAAAGAGAGAATGAACGAGAGAGAGAGAATGACAAAAGAGGGGAAATTTAAGTGTACATTTCGTTCCAAAAGTGGTTTTAGGCGTGGCCAAAACCAGTTTTTATGGTATGACCATATATGGAATTTCCATATATGGTCATACCATAAAAAACCGGTTTGGACGAAATGTACACTTTATATCTACTGATGCATGTGATCTCTTTTTTATATGCTTTATTTTGTTCGAATTTTATCCAAAATTCAATTGCTTTTTCTCGCTCTTTTGCTAACGCATATCTATTCATATTGCTTATGTCTTTTCTTGCAATTTGAGCTACTCTCAGCACATATGCTGTTATATTGATTATTTTATCCCAATTATTGAATTTATCATACAGATTGGTATGGTTTGGTCCAGAATGCATGTTAAGGACACTTATGCTTTTTGCTTTGGATTTGCATTCCTTTTTTATTTCATCTGTTGTCATTTTGTCAACTATTAGCTTCGGTATTGGCCATTCTGATTCATTTTTTGTCAACCATTCTTAACCAGAAACTGCTTTTCAGAAAGTCATTCATTCGCATGCCTCTGCTAATTAGATCTGCTGGGTTATCAGTTGATCGTATATGATTCCATTTGTATTGCTCGGTTCGATCTTGAATTTCGCTTATTCTGTTTGCGACAAATGCTTTCAATTCTGGTGGATCTCCGGTGATTTTTCACACTCTTGTGAGAAGTATATTTATTTATTTTTTCTTTTTATTTTATATTTTTTTTTTTTTTATAAAATGTTGTAAAATTTGAAGTTAATGCCTCACCGCTTAAACACTACCATTGTAAGAAGTAGACTTTTGACTTGGATAGGAAGTTTCAAGAAGAAAATGCTTATTGATTAACCGTTTTGAACGCTTGCATGAGCTCTGCATATGCTTTTTCAAATTCGGACCATTTATCATTTTTGGTCCAACTTAATACTATCATAGAGTCTGACCAAAGTGTCAATTCTGCGTTGTCAAACTCGCATGCTACTAATTGTTCGCTTAATGTAAGCGCCGCAAGTAATTCAAGTCTTGGAATCGTCATGTCTTTTAGTGGTGCTACCTTTGATTTTGCAGATAGCAGGAGCTAATTAGCAGTAAGGGGCCCGTATTGCTTTCCACTCTGACGTAAAACGATGATCCATATGCTTTTTCACTGGCATCACAGAATGGATGTATCTGTGTTTTATTTGTATTGCTTGTTTTTAGCCAACGTGATGTTGTAAAATGCTTTAGTAATGGGGGATTGTAGTAGATCTCTAACTAATCGTCCTTTATGCTTTGTGGAACAGCATCGTCCCAACTTATTTCTTTTAGACGCCAAATGTCTTGCATCAACATCTTTGCTTTTATTATAATTGGCGCTATGAATCCATTTGGATCGTATAGCTTTGCTATTTCACTGAAAATGCTTTGTTTGGTGAATGCTTTTTGCTTTGATGCATCTTGTTCATCTAGCTTGACTGTGATTGCAAGTTCATCAGTCCTTTTAGGCCATCTTAGACCTAAGATTTTCTCTTCATCTTTTTCTCCAAGTTCAATTTCATTAGTACTATTTGCATTCATGTACTTTTCAACTTCTGGCGAATTTGATGTCCGGACTTTTAGCATGAATTGGCCTTGATTCAACACAAATTCTACCTCTTTGCATAGCATTTTTAATATGCTTATGTTATCACAACGGACAGCAAATCCGGAAAACTCTATTCCGATTCCATCGTTATGTTATCGTGAAAGAATTAAAGCAAGAGCTGTTGCAATAGTTCAGCCGAATTTAAATGATGAAGGAGTTCCCATTGCTCCGGAATTAGATTTGAATTACACGTATAAGCACTGCGTAAAGTAATGACCGTTTTCTCCATAAGAAACAATGTTAAAAACGGTCATTACTTTTCGCAGTGGATGTACATCTTAAACTTAATCTCTCGTCAAAAGTCAAAATATCACATGCATCTTCTAAATTAGTGAACCATTTTTTTACATCATAATTATCGTCGGCAGTAAATTTCGGTACCATTGCTTTGATTACACTAACATCAGTCAGTTTGGAAACCCTTGGTTGCATCAGTACTGAAGGTTGTGTTATATTGGCTGTAGCGGAAGTGCAGCAGTGTTAACATTGGAAGACTCTGTCTCCCGGTAGTAGTATATAAATGTCTTTTTCGTCCAACTATAGGCGCGGGGGGACAAAAAATTGTATGAAATATTCGAGGGGAAAGAGGAAAACAATTTTTGTGGGCGGGGAGAGGAAGAAACAATTAATAGTTTATTTTTTTAAATTGTCATGTCACTGACCCCACCTATTGTTTTGTCATGCGACAAGACATTTCATATATTATAATGTAATTAATGCAACACGTTTATTCTATTTTTTTATTTATTTTATTTGAATTCAATATGGCCACTGTCCGGTTATTTCACAATAAGATGCTTATACGTTGAACGCTAAACTGAGAATGAATTGCATTATGAACAAAAGAACTAAATTCAATTCGGCTGCTTTCGGTTGAATCTATCGAACATGTTCGACAGATTCAACCCTGTTTGACAAATTCGATAATTTCACAATCTCAACAATTTCAACTGTCACTTTACATCTGTCTCTTCATATTTCAATAATCGACAACCAAATAACATTACAATATATTCACATTTTATTTCATGACATTATGAAATTGAAAAAAAAAATACATCATGCATATGTATTGCCTTACCTACCCAATGAACTGAAAAAACTGAAAAACAGAATGAATAAAATTCCACAAGTTTTGAAAATAGATATTCATTTTTATTTTTTTTTTTTCATTCATTTAGATCATATAAATATATTTTATTTATAAATTATATATATATAAAAAAAAGAAAAAAAACACCAAATACAGAAATGAATATTTTTTTTTCTTATGATGATAATGAATAATCTATTTTTCTGTCTGTTCCTTGCAAAAGCTGATGCGATACTGAATGTAATTGTGGAAATGTTGTCCACATGTATTCCATGTGTTTTGTCATGCGGAAAAAAAAACTCAAACTCATCATGAAAATAACCAAAAAAAAAAAGAACAAAAAATTTAAAAAAAATCTTTCACGTGAGTATCTCGTCATGAATGATTTCATCCATTGTTTTGTCATGCGTAACATCATGAATCACTAAACATTCAGTGAAAAAAAACACAAAAGTTTTGAATAGATATTCATTTTATTTTTTTTTTTTTTATTGATAGAGTTATCCCACTCTGAAAACCTAAGCGCGGGCTACCGACGTAATTTTGAGGTGTCATTGAAAATCACCACACAAAGTGGTGCGTCTACAGCGCAAAAATATTATAATGTGGTGAATTGCAAACGAACCACATTTAAATAATTTTGCAATATGAACGCACCACAATGTTGGTGATTTTCAATGACAGCCCAAAATTGTGGTGCTCAAATGTAAATTCAGTGTGTGTGAATATCGAGTAGCCCACGACTGGGTTTTCAGAGCATATACATTTAATTATAATCAATCACCAAATATCTTAAATATGTACTAAATACCATTAATCACAAAAACAAGTATTTTTATTTTTATTCGTCAAAAAAATTTTTAAATAAACATTTTCTGCAGCGTTACATATTAAACATAAATATGGGTGTTTGCGGAAATCTTGAGCTGAACCAACTTTAATATGTTCTTTATTTTTTAATCCGTAAGTGCATTTGCAAATTGATTTATATACCGGAAATTTTGTATCATTTCTTTTTAAGAATAATTGAAATATAAATTTCATCACCAAAACATCATAAAATGTAAATGTTTCACGGTAATTTCTTGCAAAATGTAAATCTTTAAAATTATATTTAATTAATTCTAATATTAATTGCGTACAGATATTTTTACCATGTATTGCTTGGACCTAGTTAGAGGAGCAAAAAAGTGTATGGGCACTTTTCTGGATTCGGCCATTTTAGGGGAGTTATGGGGATATGTACCCTTCGGGTCAAAATTTTCTGTGTTGGAATCGATGTTAGAAAAAAGGACACCCTGTTCGTATCTAGCAACAGAAAATTATGGTTGATGGCTTGTTCTAGGGGCTTTCATGTCCATAAAAATCTTGAATGATTCTCACAAATCTCTGTGATTCGAATCTTTTTCATACTATACATAAAATGACTCGTAAGATTCGTTACGCGTAACAGAGATTCGTACATGCGCCTATATAAATTACATGCAAAGACTCGTAGAGATTCGAATCACAGTACATATTTATACGAATCATATTTTAATATTTCTCTGTTGCTATTTACATAATTTTCAATGTCAGCAATCACTTCAGTATCAATTGCAACAAAGATGTTTCGGTGTGGAAATAACATTCTTCCAAAATTTGCTTTAAATCAGGTGGAAAAACTTCTGTAGAAATCTTTTCTATTTCCGAAATTAAATTTTCCTAAAAATCACAAACACATAATAAATATTGAAATAAAATTCACGGTTTAAATTAGTATGTTATACCATTTTATATTTTTGCGTACACAACACACTGTAAAAGCCTAATTAATATTACATTGTAAATAGCACAAACATCAAACTGAGATTCGTAGAAGATTCGTACGAATCTCAATGACTCGCATGATTTGCAAGATTTGTTGGACATGATTGCCCCTAGGGCTTGTTGGAAAGGTATTGAGGACCCCTTCCACAATCCACAAAAAAATCGAACAGAAAAAATGGGTCGGTTCACTTCAACTCTGTCACGATTGTGACCAACTTAGAAAATTTTAGGTACTGAAAATTTGCATATCGGCCTAAAAAAGGATGCTCTTTCGATTAATGAAGAGAAAAAGATAGGTTAACTAGGCGTTTTTTTGAGATAATTAACGATTTTCATCGATTTTTCCTGATTTTTCGATCGTTTGAGACATACTAACACAGCCGTCTCCACTGAAAAGATTTTTTCGATTTTTTTGTGGATTGTGGAAGGGGTTCTCAATACCTTTCCAACAAGCCATCAACCATAATTTTCTGTTGCTAGATACGAACAGGGTGTCCTTTTTTCTAACATCGAGTCCAACACAGAAAATTTTGACCCGAAGGGTACATATCCCCATAACTCCCCTAAAATGGCCGAATCCAGAAAAGTGCCCATATACTTTTTTGCTTCTCTAGGTCCAAGCAATACATGGTAAAAATATCTGTACGCAATTACCAAACACCCTGTATAGTCATGCTACTCACTCTACGGTGCTACATACAGCTTTCCCGGCATTAAAATATTAATATGATATAACATAACATAACATAACATAATATAACGAAATATTTATTTTGGCCGAACATAACATAATAATAACGTTAATAAGATGCTAACATATTAATAACATAATATGTTATAAATATGTTTGGAAAATCTTATTATTATATTCATAACATAATCAAACATAATACAATACCAAGTTTCATGATTTTTCGGATAAATTTATTCTCAATTGCATTTCAAAGAGGAAAGAAACCCACGTTGAATTTCAAATTGATTTTTCTCAGCTATCCGGTAGGAAAAACGCAAAAATAAATTAATTTATGACTATAGTAAAAAAAATTTCAAGACCTATCAACTAGAAGTGTCAGTTGCCCAGGCTGATCCATGGATTCTCGGGATTTGGCCTCATTCCAAGGCTTCCTGTTTGAAATTTCATGAAAAATTGGTGTACATAATTTTATGTTTATTTTTATATGAAATTCCAAATAGGAAGCCTTGGAATGCAGGCCAAATCCTGAGAATCCATGGATCAGCCTGGGCAACTGACACTTCTAGTTGATAGGTCTTGAAATTTTTTTTACTATAGTCATAAATTAATTTATTTTTGCGTTTTTCCTACCGGATAGCTGAGAAAAATCAATTTGAAATTCAACGTGGGTTTCTTTCCTCTTTGAAATGCAATTGAGAATAAATTTATCCGAAAAATCATGAGACTTGGTATTGTATTATGTTTGATTATGTTATTAACATAATAATAAGATTTTCCAAACATATTAATAACATATTATGTTATTATTATGTTGGAATCTTATTAACGTTATTAAGATGAATAGTGTTTCAAACATAACATAACATTAATTATGTTGGCATTAAAATAATCATAACATAACTAAAACGCAAAGCTGTAGTGCTACATAGAGGCATTTAGTGTCAAGCGAATGTAAAGACAAACAAACATCTTGCGTTCTGATTAGTTACATGCATGTGTCTCTCTCTCTCTCACATGCATTCATGCTCGAATACTGAAGCAACATATTGATGGAAGAAGCATACACATAAACAGCGACGTTGTCGCTATTTATCCAATCTCAGTTATAAATATGTGTAAGTGTGAATTAAAGTATATTGCGCATTGGTTTTCATGAACCTCTTTGAATGTATTGCGTTCAATGTGGCAACACTAAATAACTATTTTGTTTACACGGTCTTTGTAATCATATGTGAATTCATATGTGAATTCATATGGGAATCCAATATGATTTTTTGAATTGGTATCAGGGCTCATTTTTATGAAATGAGATTACGATTTTTTTTTAGAAAAATTAAAATTGTTTTTTGAATTTGTATGAAAACAAATGTTTTTCATCTGTTTTTTTTTTCAACTGTTGCACACTTGCATATTTCATAATGTCATATTTCATATTACCATATCTTTAATCGAACCGTTCGATTTGTCAATCAAAATTAAATTTTTGTGCAAAAATTTTTCTTAAATATGGCTGGAAAACCACAATTATGCAAACAATAAACTTATTGCAATGAGAAATTCCAGCTCATTGACATGGTCAGAAATAGCGGCTGTAATGCATTTCTCATGCATTCTGACTCACACCATATGTATGTCAACCAACAAATATAAATAGAGCATTCAAATAAAGACATGGGTCATTCCATGATTGAAGTCCAACCAAGCAACATGTGTTTGATTTGAAGTAGTATAGTTAAACATTTATTATATGGCGAAGTCCGCCCGTCTTCACTAAACTTGGGTGTGGTGACTAAAAAAAAAAAAAGTGATTGAAAAATGAGTGAAAAATAAGTGTGTGCTTTAAATACTCAGTGTTTTAATGAAATTAATCAAAAAATGAAATGAATTTTAAAAAAAAAAAGAATAATAACTAAATCACTCTAAATTAAAAATTTCAAACAAAATTCATTATAAATCGGCGAATAAAATAATTCACATTCAATTTAAAGTCAAAATGGGTGGTGGTAGCTCGAAACCGGTTACCACAAAAACAACGGACAATAATGGAAATGTTAATAATAATTTGATTTTCACCGAAGCAGTGCCAGTGCATAATAATGAACTTATCATTCTATTATCAGTGTTAGTTGCAAATCAAACACATGTTGCTTGGTTGGACTTCAATCATGGAATGACCCATGTCTTTATTTGAATGCTCTATTTATATTTGTTGGTTGACATACATATGGTGTGAGTCAGAATGCATGAGAAATGCATTACACCTTCCTTCCATAGAAAGAATGAATTTATTTAATCAAATTAAATTCGTTTCTTTTCTAAACGGTTAGCTACTCCGTTGTGGGCTCTAATTCTAAATATAAAAAGGTTAATATTATTTTGCCCCCTTTTGAAAGATTTGATTAACTAAATTCATTCGTCCAATACATTTTCTTGTTTTACTATTTTCTTTTGATTTTTGTTTATAGTTTTACATTTTTCTTTGATTTTATATTTTTAAAATTTTTTTTTTTGTTTGTTTTCGCTTACCAACTACATTCTTATTTGTGATTTATGAAAAGTTTTCTCGACATTGTTATTTTTATCTCTTACAATAATGTTTGGTTCATCAATAGCGACAACAATGTACGGACCAACATTTACGTTCTTTCTCTTGTCATACGGTTGATTGGCGACATATACTTCATCACCCAAACCTAGCTCTAGTTCGTTTGCTGTCTTATCATAATGAAATTTATTTCTTAACTTTGACTTATTTAGTAAATTTTTAGCAATGTTATGTGAATATTGTAGCCTATATTTAGCTTCTTTAACATAATTATCTATATTATAAATTGGGTCTACTCTTTCTAATAAATCATAAGGTAAGTTTGGTTTTTTATTAAAAACTAGCTCGAATGGTGAAAACTTATCATCAAAACTAGCGTGAGAAGAAGTATTGTAGCAAAAAGTAAAATACTTGAGGTATTCTTCCCAATCTCTAACTTCATTAACGTATGATCTAAAATATTGATTAAAAAATCTGTGGTTTCTTTCAATGGATCCCACTGTTTCGTGTCTATATGGTAAACTAAAACTGTGATTTATGTTTAACAGCTTACATAACTCACTTATGATTTCATTTTTATATTCGGTACCGCAGTCTGTCCGAATTTCTTTCATGATTCCATACACTAGTATGAAATCGTTAAAAATAGCTTTAGCGACTGTTCTCGCCTCTTTGTTCGGAATGGATGATGTGACTAAATATTTGCACATGTCACAAACCATTGTTACTGCGTACACATTGTTGTTTCCAGATACCGGCAGTGGACCAATGGTATCTATGATTACCACGTCGAACGGTGACTGTGGTGTTTCAACTATTTTCATTGGCACTTTTATTTTGCGTTTTGGCTTATTTAAATGACAAATTTCACATGAATTTATAAATTTTTCTATATCTTTGTTCATGTTTTTCCAGTAATATTTTGATCGAAGTTGTCAGTGCAGATGCAGCGTAAGTTTTATTTTTGATTCTGAAAAAACATTAAAAAAACTTCATTTGTGTCCGATTTATTATCTTTTTTTTTATGTCACTGATTTAATTCAAAACTATTGAGTTAATTTGATGTTGTGCGAAATTAATTCAGGTGTCAACTGCCAAATTTTGGTGGAAAAGACATGAAGAGGATGGCGACAAAAATGTGCATCCACGGCCAGGTCGTCAGCATGTTCTGAGCGCTGAACAAGAGACTGAAATTATCGAACGCATCTCTGAGAATCCATTTTTGACCGCTGTTGGCTTCGCTCGCGAATTTGGCGTGAGAAAAACAGTTATTCCATCGCTTTTTCGTCGTCATGGACTGAAGTGTCGAACCGCCGCCACCGAACTTCGCCTCTCAGAAGAGCATCGATTGAATCGTATTGCTTTTTGCCAGGTCCTCCTCGAAGAATGGGATGAAAACAAACTTAATTCCATCATATTCAGTGATGAAAAATGTTTTTGCACTGATGTTTCGTGGCGCTCCAAAGTCTATCGTCCCCACAACACTCGATACGAACCGGAATATTTGATGGTGAAGAGACCGTAGTGGTCGTATCACCAACAATTATTGGGGTGCCATTGGTTATGAAGGTCTGATGACACCATTGGTGCGAATTGATGGAAACTTCAATTCGCAGCAGTATTTAAGGATCCTCAGAACTAATATCACCCCAATGATGGACCGATTCGAAGACGATGGAGCGCCACGAATTTTCATGCAAGACAATTCAGGTGTCCACCGTGCTGCTAATGTGATGGCATATCTCTCTCGTCAGAGATATGTAGTGATGGATTTGCCGCCAAAAAGCCCAGACCTAAACCCCATCGAAAATGTCTGGTCCAAAATGGAATATGGTTGGCCACAGTTTCATCCCAGGAACGAGGAGAACCTGCACCAAGTGGTTCAAGAGCGTTGGAATGCTCTACGCGACGACCAACGTAAGTTCTTTTGTCTTGCAATTTTCCTAGCAATTTTCATTCTGAACAAATTTTGTTTGTTCTTCAATTTTAAATTGATTTTGATTTTTTTGCTCTACTTCTATAGAAGTAGACAATGTATTTTTTAAAATGAATATTCACTTTTTCACATAAACTCATGTAGAAATGTGTTTTTTTGAATATTTTCAGAATACTTTCACAATTTATACCGTTCAATACGGACACGATGCCAACTAGTCATTGACATTGACGGCCATACAATCAAATATTAATTGATTTATTACATGAAATAAACATAAAAATGATGCCCTGGAAAAAATTGAACAAACCTGAATTTCATTCATTTCATGATAAAAAATTAGACAGCCCTGAATACTTGAAACTGAATGTGTGCGTGTGAGTTGAAAATGACTATTAAGTGTATTACGCAGTTGTTTTGCCAATCAAATGTGTATCAATTTGCATTCAGTGTGATATGCAATACAACACACTTGACAAACGAACAGATGCCGGTGTTATTCATCTTGTTATGTCTGTTTATTTGTATATGTGAGATAGCTGGAAACCAATAAAATGGGTGACGTGCGAATGGTTTGTGTTTGACACGATACTATATTTGTGTGTATGCGACGGAACCACAACGATGGAGAAACGAGCATGAACAAAGCAACTATATGCGCGTGTGCCTTTGCGTCTTATTCTCACCACATAAAATCATTGTGTGTTTTTTAAAAACATTGTTCGGTTGGCAAAACCCACTGTGTTTTTCAACATTTTTTCTAAACGTCTTTCGTTTACGTTTCAAAGTTCTACCATGTACGTATAAAATTCTTTTTTTATAATTGAATTATCATGATCGGCAGTTGCTCCAATAGTCAAAATATTATTACTCATTAACGACATAATTATTTTTATTGTTGCTGTTTCACTTTACGTCCAATTCCTTCTAAAAATTGTACGTTTTTTTTTAAAGTTTTTTCTTTTTCATTTTTTGACCCTTCTGCTCAAGCACTTTTGTGTGAATAATCTTTGGTTTTCGCTTGCTTTTATAGTTGTTGCTTTGTTTTTTCACATTTTTCCCCCTTTTATTTTCTAAATAACTAATAAAGTTATTCAATGCTCTCCTGTTATTGTATATTAACATATTTATGCTGGTTTATTCATCTCTTGATATTAATGCGACAGTTGATATTCCCCCCTATATCAACTAATTTTCCGGTGCCATCAACGATGGAAATCTGGATAGAACTTAAATGTTTGTTTTTAACTGGTAAATAACTAATGTGTTTAGGAATTTCCACAAATGATTTAACACTCGAATGCGAGTTGCTAGTAGCAAACTGATGAATTGTATGACTATGCACTCCATTTATATAGGATCCGGAAATTATATCACATTCGATTCGTACAAGATCTAATTTTTTTTATTTTAGCTAAATTTTTATTGTAGTCAATATCATGGATAATTAAATCAAGTAGTGCACAGCTGTAATTGCCATCCTCATCGAGCGTAATTTCAGGAAAAAAAATTAGCTTGTAGTACTGATGAAGAACCTGAAAATGCGACTATGAACGAAGAAGTCATTTTCGATATATATATCTCTCTAGCAACTGAAACATTTACTACTGTGGGCAAAACCTACCGGGAATTTGGTTATATTTCAAAAATTCTTTTTTTATTCTTCCAAATCAATTTCATCGCCTTCAAAGTAATCCCCTCCCGACGCAATGCACTTATGCCAACGTATTTTCCAATCTTCGATGCATGCCAAAAAGTCACTGGCAGGGATGGCCTTCAGAGCGCGCGCCGATTCACGTTGAATCTCTTCAATCGACTCAAAACGATGTCCCCGGAGCGGTCTTTTTAGCTTAGAGAACAGCCAGAAGTCACACGGAGCTAAATCAGGTGAATAAGGTGGTTGCGGAACGATATTAGTCGAATTTTTGGCGAAATGGTCGCGAAGAATTAGTGCAGTGTGAGATGGCGCATTATCGTGGTGCAAAAACCAAGAGTTGTCAGCCCATAATTCTGGCCTCTTTTTGCGAATAGCTTCACGCAAACGACGCATAACACTTAAATAATATTCCTTGTTGACGGTTTGGCCGGGCGGAAGGAATTCATAATGCACCACACCACGATAATCGAAGAAAACCGTCAACATGACCTTGATTTTTGAACGACTTTGGCGCGATTTTTTTGGTCTAGCCTCACCTTTTGCACGATATTCACTCGATTGGTCGGTTGTTTCCGGGTCGTAAGCATAAATCCAAGTCTCATCTCCCGTAATCATGCGTTTGACCTTGTCCTGATAGTCAGAAAGCATCGTTTCACACACTTCAACGCGACGCCTTTTTTCCAAAAAATTGAGCATTTTTGGAACCAAACGAGATTTGACTTTTCTCAGACCCAAATGGTCTTTCAAAATGGTTTTCACTGATCCTTCTGATATTCCAACCATGTCAGTAAGGTCTCTAACAGTCAACCGAAGATTTTCGAGCACCAATTCCTTGATTTGATTGACGTGTTGCTCATCAGTTGATGTGCATGGTCGACTGGAACGCTCTTCGTCTTCAACACCTTCTCGACCCTCTTTGAACATTTTATACCACTCATATACTCGTGTTTTCGATAGAGCCTGTTCACTGAAGGCTTTCTGCAACATTTTCAGCACTTCGGCTGCAGAAATTACATTCCGCACACAAATTTTAATGAAACTTCTTTGTTGAATAATTTCAGACATTGTAAAAATCGCCAAATGCACTTTTGGTTGCTCACAAATCACAAACCAAACTACTTGAAAAATAGAGATATTGTCATGAAATTTGACACAGATGTCAAAGACAGTACTGCCAACCTAAAAATAAAAACACTTGTCCCTATCGGAAGACCAATGAAGTTTAAATTTAAATTTCCCGGTAGGTTTTGCCCACAGTAGTACATCATGAGACAATATCTTTTATACTTTTTTTAAAAATTTTCAAGCTCATGAACGATGCTTAATCAATCGATCAATAAAACTCAATTTGTGTTTAGAAGACATTTTTTCAGAGAGATCTTTCGATAAGACTAGTATATTTTTGTAATAAATTATCGCCTTTTATGTAAAATCGTTCATTCATCATCAAGATGCGTTTTGCTAAACAATCAATCGATATTCCTGTTGAGAATATGGATGAACGTACCTCTGTATCTGTAAATGTATTTAAAAAAACAAAACGTCACAGTGATCTTTTACCAAACAATTTACGATGCATCATAGCTGGTCCGTCTGGATGCGGAAAAACGAATGTTCTCATCAGCTTGATTGAGAGCGAACATGGACTTAAATTTGAGAATTTGTACTTGTACAGTAAAACACTCAATCAATTAAAGAGATTGGATGCTACACTTTCTCAGCATCTCAAAATATTACACTGTACAACAGTGATCATAATGATAGACTTTTCTCATCGGATTCGTAAAATAGATCGAAAATCATGATATACCTGTCTCGCCGTTTTTCTTCGTACTCTTCTGTGATTTTTTTCACAACATTTGATTGAACTTTTCTGATAATAGCCATTTTCCATGTTTTTTGGGGCGCTGACTCTGAATTTAGCATTAAAAATGAGATAGCGCGAACGTAAAGGCTAAAATTCTGCACATATTCTTAAAAATGGGGTCATAATATTGAAAATATGCAGATTTTTCCATTTTTATTTGATTCTATGGTATTTTCAATGCCAAATTTGGATTTAGCACGTCAAATTACCTTAAAAAAGTGGAATCAACACTAAAAATTAGTCAGGCAGTTGCATTTATTGATATATGATATTTGGCCTGAGCCAAGAAAACTTCCAAGTGATGTGTTGTATGGGGACATGAGCGCACGAAGAAAAACGGCGAGACAGGTATATCATGATTTTCGATCTATTTTACGAATTCGATGAGAAAAGTCTATCATTATGAAATTTTTCTCATTTTGTTGTACAGTGTAATCGAATCGAATCAAATGAAGAAAAATTCACTTACTGTATTTGATGATGTGATCAACGATCGTGGAATAAATAGAACAGTGGTGCGAAATATTTTCACGCTCGGACGACATCGTGACCTCGATGTTATTTACATCGTTCAGAGTTACAATAAACTTGATAAACATCTCATTCGAGTCAATTGCAATTTCGTAATTCTATTCAGACAAGATGACCTAAATTTGAACCATATTTACAATGATTTCGGTGTAAATGCTGATATGAAGTTTGAAAATTTTCGTGAGTTTTGTTTGAATTGCTGGCAACAACCTTTTGGTTTTGTTTGCATTTCTCTTGAGCATGAAATTATCTCTGGTCGCTATCGAAAAAATTTCAATGAATATCTGCAAATTCATATATAAAGAGACGACGTAAGTAAATGTATTTTTTTAACATACTGAATATTGATAAATATACATCAATTCAAGAAAAAAAATGGATCACGATAGTGTGCCAACAAAATTAATCGCAACGCAAAAAGATATCAGAAATAAATTTGAAAAAGCTTATACGAATCGCATTGAAAATGAAAATGATGTAAATATTGCATTAACAAATGCAAATGATTTAAAATCTAAAAATAATTCACCACAGACGCTTATGACTTATAATAGTTATTCGAATCATGAAATTTAAACTACAGATCCGAATAGACTTTGTGATAATTTAAGATTACTATTGACGACATCATTAAAAGTCGATGATATGAAATATACGCAGCAAATAAACGCTATTTTAGATGAGTTGCGTAAGCTAGAAATCATCATATAAATGTAAGTTGGAATTTTTTTTAAACTATTAGTTTCATTTCGATTTTCGAAATAAATTATCGTTACAGTTTAGCGTAAAAGTGTATAATTATTTGTGGTGTTCAATTTTTTTATTATTTTTTTTTTTCAAAGATGTTGCTGTTATTGTTTTCAGTGTTTATGGTTGCAATTTTACAAAAACAATACGTTCAAGTTCAATCAGCATTTTCATCAAGTGCAGCTAAAATTAAAACTATGAAAACACAAACTTTAAGTCGATCAGGACCTTCTTATTTGAAGACGTATAGTGGCATTAGTTCATCAAGTTTAATGGATCCATTGGAAATGACACGAAGCGCGCATATTGATCCCACAAGAGATGGGGTATTTGCGCGCATGAAAAACAGATTGATTCATTATGGAACAGCTATAGCACTTGGATCTGCTATTGGTGTTGCTGCTGGTGCTTCTGGTGGACATTTAGCTAATCAAATTTTTTTCCAAAATTATAACATTACACAACCACAACCACAACCACAACCTATTAATACAACTACAAAAATTTTGAATAAACATACGAATGATGGTGTAAATAATAATATTAGTAATGTTGATGAAGCACGCAATCCAATTAAGAGAAACAGAATGCTTCATTCCGGATCAGCTGCTATAAAGACAATTCAAAGTGATAATGATGATGATGATGATGAACGCGAACTATTTTGAAATTTTCACACAAAAATCCTTTAAAATTAATTTTTACACCCTTTTTTGAGAATTCATAGCTAACAATTGGGAAAACAATGGTTAAAAAATATTATATAAAAAAACATTCGATTTTCTTTGATATACACATTCTCCATCCGTAATAGTTCACGTTCAGCGATTTCACGAGTGGCAGCAATTCGCATATTTGTAAAACGTTTAAATTCTCCTGTGAATGAATGGGAAAATACATAAATTGAATGATAAATTTTGAAGGATATAACAAATTTTGTTACTTACGATTAAGGTCATATATGTTTAATCCATTTGGATGTTGATTTAAAATGCTGATATTCACACATCTTTTTGTTTCAAAATCCATTTCAATTCCGCTTCAATTATTTAAATATCACAATCGCAGGCAGAAAAAATTACGTCTATTCAAACTGAATAAAATTTTCAGACTAAATTGACTTTACTGGATATTTATAATAATAAAAATAATAAAAATAATAAAAAAAATAAAAATAATAAAAATAATAATAATAATTATAATCAGTAGCTGTAACAATTAATACTAACAGCATAAGAATTTGCGATTGCATTGTTTTGATATTGAGAACAGTAGTATGCAAATACATAAACTTGAACAAATATTCAGCATACATATCTTTTGTTCTTGTTTTGAATGGACTAGATTTCATTTTTTTTTCGTGTATATTTTTCATGGGGAAATACAATGAAAAAACAAGAGTTGGTTTGTTTGTCCGAGACATTTTTGAAGAAGAAAAAAAATAAAATGAAATTGAATATGTTTATTGAATTCATCAATAACAGAATCAACTATTATGCAATGTAATGAAATGAGAATCATGAACTGACCACATTTGACTTTTTTTTTACGATAAGCAAACGAATGAAATGAATATCGAATAAACAACAACATCAACGAACACATTAGTAGTCGAGGCGAATTTTGAAATCGATAATGGAATCATTTACAACACAATACAGTAACAATACTATCAACTTTTTGAAATTCAATATTTATATATTTTATTTGCATTTCTAAATAAATGTATGTATTTATACATTATCAATTTAATTGCCGTCAAAGAATTTGAAACTGTTGTGCATTGATTTAAGTACCAATGATTCATTTGTAAGAAATAATCATTAACTTGATAAGAATAATATCTGAAATGATAAATAAATAAACGAATATTGCAGTGAAATTTTTTTTCCACTTTCACTTTAAGAACCAAAAATTTTTTTTACCTTGTGCATCATGATATACATGCTCGCTGTGTTTTGTGTGTGGTTCTATAGAATCCTATTTATTATTATCGTCTGTTGTTTAGTCTGTTAATCAACTGAAAAACATAAGATTGATTCATTAATGAATGAATAAAATGAAGAAAAAAAAATATGGGGAAAGGTAACAAATGAATCAGCGAATGTGCTTTCTCTATACATTGCGGATGCAATTTTTTTTTCTTAAATCGATTGAAAATTCTTACTATTTTTGATTATAGATGACACAGTTCTATGCAGTCCCAGCAATGAGAACAGTTGTTTGCATTTATACAATGGTGAAATTCCCGAATTCCACGCGTATTTGGTTTTGGTGAAGTATAGCACCACAGTGTTTTGCCATTAATATTTCCATTGCAACTCTTCCAACATAGATTTTCATTGCATCCAAAATCAATTTTACACATTTCAGTGAATGTTTGATTGAGTTTCTTTGCAATTGTTTGATTTGGAGGAAGCATTTCCATTTGTTGATGTTGGTAATTCACCATTGGGTTTTCCGCAATAAAAATCGAAGATAATATGTTTGCTCCTACTAACGCTATCATCACACCAAGCAAGTGAATTGTACCATAAATTGATTTTTTCACCATTGATAACATAGCATGTTGATTTGGATTTTGTAGTAGCATTAATGCTTGACCACTTAAAATAATCGATTGAAAAAATTCGCTTATTTTATTTACATCTTCAGGTTCATCAATGTCGATTGATATATACGCTTTTGAATAAATAACAAAATTTATCGAAACAAATAATGAAATTAATAACACATTTATTTTCATTTTTGAAGAAATTTTTTTTTTTAATTTGTGCTTGTTTTAAACTCAATATGTTTACTAAAATTCAATGAAAAAATCTCACCTGCATCGCTTTAAACAAAAGAATGAAACATATATATTGCGGTTTGATAAGAATTGAAACGCTAATAAACGTTATGAAATCTTAAACATCGAATTGTAAATTGTACCATGAACTTTTTTGGCATAAAAATGAATAACGAAATCTTGGAGCAATGTATTCATTCACATTGAAAATTTATTTGAAAAAAAAATCGTTGGATTAACATACGATATGTATGTAATATACGCTTTTGAATAAAAAAATAAAATGTATTGAAACAAATAATGAAATTAATAACACATTTATTTTCATTTTTGAAGAAAATTTTTTCAACTTGTGCTTGTTTTAAACTCAATATGTTTACTAAAATTCAATGAAAAAAGCTCACCTGCATTGCTTTAAACAAAAGAATGAAACATATATATTGCAGTTTGATAAGAATTGAAACGCTAATAAACGTTATGAAATCTTAAACATTGAATTGAAATAATTTACAAAAAGTGTATCAAATTGTAAATTGTACTATGAACTTTTTTGGCATAAAAATGAATAACGAAATCTTGGAACAATGTATTCATTCACTATGAAAATTTATTGAAAAAAAAAAGAAAAAAAAATCGTTGGATTAACATGTATAAAATAAAAATGACAATGCTAATTACGAATAATACTAATCTAGTGATTTTTGTTTTTCCTTCATTCATTCATTCATTCATTCATTCATTCATTCAGATGTACGGAAATCGATACTGAAGGGGATCAAAACAGCAATCAAACTTTTTATTCGTGCAACAGTGATGCTGTTATATTGAATGTTGATGTGAATGCACCAACAACAACAGCAACAGCACCAACAACAACAGCAACGGCACCAACAACATCGACAACACCGACAACAACAAGAATCGTAAATCAAATGAACCAAAATTTACAAATTTGGTTGATTTTTTTTTATTGTTTTTGTTTTTGACTTTCTTCGTTATAATTTTCGTTCGAATATATGGACATGATGACATGAATTGTATATCAACAGCATTAACAACAACAACGACAACATTGCTAACAACAATTATGCCAACGACAACAATGCCAACAACAACAATACCAACAACAACATCATCAACATCAACTTGGAAGCCAATAACGACAACAAAATGTAATGTTGCGCATGACAAAACAATGGATGAAATCATTCATGACGAGATACTCACGTGAAAGATTTTTTTTAAATTTTTTGTTCTTTTTTTTTTTTTGGTTATTTTCATGATGAGTTTGTGTTTTTTTTTCCGCATGACAAAACACATGGAATACATGTGGACAACATTTCCACAATTACATTCAGTATCGCATCAGCTTTTGCAAGGAACAGACAGAAAGATAGATTATTCATTATCATCATAAGAAAAAAAAATATTTATCTCTGTATTTGGTGTTTTTTTTTTCTTTTTTTTTATATATATAATTTATAAATAAATTGTATTTATATGATCTAAATGAATGAAAAAAAAAATAAAAATGAATATCTATTTTCAAAACTTGTGGAATTTTATTCATTCTGTTTTTCAGTTTTTTCAGTTCATTGGGTAGGTAAGGCAATACATATGCATGATGTATTTTTTTTTTTCAATTTCATAATGTCATGAAATAAAATGTGAATATATATGAAATGTCTTGTCGCATGACAAAACAATAGGTGGGGTCAGTGACATGACAATTTAAAAAAATAAACTATTAATTGTTTCTTCCTCTCCCCGCCCACAAAAATTGTTTTCCTCTTTCCCCTCGAATATTTCATAGAATTTTTTGTCCCCCCGCGCCTATAGTTGGACGAAAAAGACATTTATATACTACTCCCGGTTCATCGTTGGTAACACATTTGATTGAACATTGGAAGACCCTGACGTAGACGTCATCAATGCATCGATTTCCGCTTGCAGTTGAATCAACTGCTTTTTCTTCATCCAAATTTCAATCGACCGATCCAAATTTTCTTCGATTTCATTGACGTATCAATCAGATTACTCACCAAATTTTCGTTCACATTGACTGTATCAATCAGATTACTCACCAAATTTTCGTTCACTTTGTCAGCAGGTGGTAACACATTAGAGACGGTGTCATCAGTTTCAGAATCACGATGTTCAGGTTGCACATTTTGATTATTCACATTATCATCAGATTGTTGAAATGATGTAGCTCCGGCACTTTTCGAATATTCGGCATAAATTCGTCTGATTTGAGTCACATTAGCCGTTAGTGGAACATGAAAATCAGCAAAAACAACAACAACAACGATCATTTAAAGACCATCATTGCCCTTCAGCGTCTGGTCTGTTTTGTAATGGCAGCTCCTTAACAATTCTTCTCCAGCAAACCCTATTGAGAGCCAGGTCTTGAGTTTCCCCATTCCAATCATACCCCATACGTTTTACATGCCCATGTTGAATAAAGTGTTTCTCTACATTATTATTTTTGTACATTAGAATTAGTGTTATGAATAAATAATTGTCAGTCTTTGATCATCAGCCAATGAATACGAACGTGTTTTATTCAGTACTCTCTTATTTCAATATTCTGTCTCGTGTCGAGTTTCACTGCAAGTAATATATCACTACAGCCCAAACCATCTTAATCTTGATTTTCTTGCTAATTCATCTATCGAATCCACATTCAACTCCTCACGCACTTTCTCATTTCTAATTCTATTCTCCCATTGGTCCCTAAGCGACACTCCTTAAATCATACGCAAAACTTTCATATCAGTCACTTCCAAACCATGAATTAAATTGTTCGAATCGACCCAGCTCTCGCTTCCATCCGTGATAGTTGGTCTGAAGATTGACCCATTAATCATCAACTTCGTCTCTTTACTCAATTCGCGCTTATTAAAAACATGCGATCTAAGCTGTGCAACAACCTTGTTACCCAGTGGCGTAGCTAGGGAAGGCGAATGGGGGGGGGGGGGTGGTTTCCAAAGTCAAAACAAAATGTTTGAAATAAATCAATTTTATTTGAAAATAACTGTAGAAAGTTTGTTGTATACATTTTGTGGTTACAGAACCTATAGTGCAATTCTTCTATTCTTTTCAGCAAATATATCTATAATTTTTTCTACGTCTATGTCGATTTCTCTATGAATATTCACCATGGCCAAGCTATTTAATCTATTTTCGCTCATTGTATTTCTTAAATAGCTCTTGAGACGTTTTAAACTTGAAAAAGTACGCTCTGGTCTACAAGTTGTGACCGGTAGTGTTGCGCTTAATTCTAAAATTTTGGAAACATTAGGGTAAATTAAATCGTTACAGAAATTTAGTGAATCAATGAAATTGTATGGCTTATCTTCTAATTCGGAAGAAGTCCATTTTTGTTTCCATAATAATGATTCTTTCTTCAGAATATTGTCAGGAGAAGGCAATAAATCTGGCCATTGCCGACAAACAACATCAACACTGTCATTAATTTGACTTTCATTCAAATTGATGATTAAATTTGGCAAACAATTTTCAATCTTGGATAGAATATTTTTATGTTTCAAAAATCGTGCTTGTAATTGAGAAAGGAAATGATCAATAAATGGTATGTACACTGATAGTCTATAATAAATTTCAGGTGTACCAAGCTCATAGTTATCGCGATAGACTTGTACATTTGTTGTTCTTGGTACTTTTATTTCCTCTCCTATTTCCTCAGCTAATTTTTCAGCTTGTGTGAATAATTCAAGAAATTTATCTTCGGCATTTTCTCGTAAATTTTGCAACACAATTCTCAAATCCTCGGCCATTTCTAGAGCTGAAGCAAGTGTAGTGATTAGCTGACCTATCGATTCAGCTTTTGCGCATTGCATGCACTTTTTGGCTATTTAATGTTGAATAAAGTGTTTCTCTACATTATCATTTTTGTACATTAGAATTAGTGTTATGAATAAATAATTGTCAGTCTTTGATCATCAGCCAATGAATACGAACGTGTTTTATTCAGTACTCTCTTATTTCAATATTCTGTCTCGTGTCGAGTTTCACTGCAAGTAATTTATCACTACAGGTTATGGGCTTTTTGCTGCGTAATAGGAATTTCGATTAAAGTAGTACTGTGACATTTTTTTTTTGTGAGTGTTTGGTCAAAATAATATAAAAAAAAATGAGTTCGAATATTCATAGTTTGGCTTTTGAACGCCTAAAGGGCAGAGAAAATTTCACGGAGTGGAAGACGGGTGCAAAAGCATATTTGACTTCCAAAGGTCATTGGGAGCATATGACAACTCATGTATCTACATCTGCCACAGCCGCTCAAATTTCAAGTAATCAAAAAGCACTTGCAGAATTAATTTTACTTTTGGATCCAAGCTTATATTCATATGTGGAAGATATTGATGATGCCAAGATGGCATGGGATTCACTTGTGAAAATTTTTGAAGATAAGGGAGCCGTTAGAAAAGTTACACTTCTCAAACAGTGGATCTCCTTGAAATCAAGTGAATGTTCATCAATACATGACTATGTAAATAAAAGTGTTACACTTCGTTCAAAAGTTAAAACAGCTGGTTTTGAAATTAATGATGAAATTGCTGGTTGCATTATGCTATGCGGTTTAAGCGATGATTTTAAACCTTTGATTATGAGCCTAGAGGCTAAAGATTCATTGTCTCTTGATTATGTAAAGAATATTTTACTACAAAATGTTGATTTCGTAAATAATGGTGAAAGTGCTTTGAGTGTACGGAAAAAGAACAGAAAAGCCAACGAAAAGAAAAACATAAAATGCTTTGGCTGCGGTGGACCGCACTATAAAAACAAATGCCCTATTAAAAATGAAAGTGCAAAAATGAGTGAAGCCGTTCTTTATAGTGCATTAGCAACGGAGGACCAGTCTAATGATGAATGGTGTGTAGATAGTGGTGCTAGCAAACACATGACATTTGAGAATATTAGATTTCAAAATAAACGTAACGCGAATATCAACGAGGTAAAAGTGGCGAGTAATCATAGACTGAAAATAGGTCATGTTGGTGATTTCAAGTGTAATATCGGTAATGAAAAAACACCAGTGACATTATTAAATGTACAATATATTCCGGACTTGTGTGTAAATCTTTTGTCAGTGAGCCAAATTGTGAAAAACGGCAAGACAGTGATTTTTGACAAGAATGGATGCAAAATCATGGATAATGATGATAAACTATTCGCCAGTGGGAAACTGGTAAATAATATGTTCAAAATTAAAATAAAAAAGAGTGAAGAAATTGCTTGCAATGTGCAATCGAAACAAGAAAATGAATCGATTTTGTGGCATAGAAGATTTGCACACACAGGTTTTAATACTTTAAAAAATGTTGTTGACATTAAATTGAAACATGATATAAAATGTGTGGTGTGTGCAAAGGGCAAACAAGCAAGAGATGCATTTAGCGACAGTGGTACGCGTGCAACGAAATTATTGGAGGTAATCCATTCTGATGTTTGTTCAATGCCTATTTTTTCATTAGGTGGTTCAAAGTACTTTGTCACTTTTATTGATGACTTCAGCAGAAGGGTGTTTGCATATTCGTTGAAATCGAAGGCCGATGTTTTTAAAACATTTATTGAATTCAAAAACCGTGTTGAAAACGAAACGGAATGTGTAATTAAAAACTTCAGATCGGATAATGGAACTGAATATGTGAACAAAAAATTTCAAAATTTTTTTACTAAGCATGGAATTAAACATGAAAAGTCAGCACCATATTCGCCGCAACAAAACGGACTCGCGGAAAGAATGAATCGCACTATTGTGGAAAAAATAAGATGTATGCTTATAGATTCTGGCCTGAGTAAACAATTTTGGGCTGAAGCTCTTTGTGCAGCGGTGAACATTATAAATGTCTTACCAAGTACATCGACTGGAGTGCCACCAAATGAATACTGGTATGATAAAAAGTGCAATTTAAACAATTTCAGAGTGTTTGGTTGTAGGGCTATGGTAAAGAGACCGGATGAAACAAGAAAAAAATTGGATGACAAATCATATGTTTGTGTTTTTCTTCGTTATGCGGATGATTCTAAAGCATATAGGCTATATGATCTCAATGAAAAGAAAGTAGTGACTAGTAGAGATGTAATTTTCATGGAAAATGATGAATTTGTAATTGATTCAGAAAATTTAAATAAAAGTTCCCGGAATTTTGTCACAATATCGGACAATGATGAAACTATTGTTTCAGGGGAAAATGAAATTCAGATTGAATCAACAGTTTCACGAGATGTAAACACAAATCCAATACAATCGACTGCGCAATCGGCTGATATTGCTGGTGGAAGTGCGCAATCAACGACTTTTGAAAATGACATGGGAAGAACACATGATGACTCCGTCACGAGCATATATGATGATACTTTTGAAGAGGAGCCTATGGATGATGTTACAAATGATCCTGATTTTGAAACAAATGCAGGGACTGAAACGAGTGCAGAGGGAGTTAAAACGCGTAGTGCAGTGAGACGATTGTTTAATTATCATGTTGCTTTTAGCGTGAATGAGCCGGAAAATTACAGTCAAGCTTTAGAAAGTGGTGACTGTGATAAATGGAAAGCAGCCATGAGGGAAGAATATGACGCACTGATCAACAATGACACATGGGAATTTGTAGAAAGACCACCCAATGTAAAAATTGTTGATAATAGATGGGTATTTAAGATTAAACAAGAACAAAAAAATTCACCAGCTCGTTTTAAGGCACGATTGGTTGCGAGGGGATTTACCCAAGAGTATGGTGTAAATTACGACGAAACTTTCAGTCCAGTTGTGCGTTTCACATCAATACGCACTATATTGGCAATTGTGGCTCAGAAGAAAATGCATATTAAACAATTTGATGTGAAAACAGCGTTTTTGAACGGCGATTTGAAGGAAACCGTTTATATGGAACAACCAGTTGGTTTTAAAAAAGGCAATGAAGTATGCAAGCTAAAAAAGGGCTTGTATGGTTTAAAACAGGCCAGTCGGTGCTGGAATCAAAAATTTTCAAAATTTATTAAACTCTTTGGTTTCGTTCAATGCAAAGTAGATCCATGTGTTTTCATCAGTAAAAAAAAGGGGCACTAACGATATTGGCGATTCACGTGGACGACGGTTTAATTGTAAGCGAACAATCAAATGATATCAAATCTGCCATGAAGTATCTCGGAGAGCATTTTGAAATCAAAGAAATGGAAGTTGGCTGTTTTTTGGGTTTGGAAATTCAGCAAAACAGTGACATGTCAATTTTTGTGCATCAATCAACATATGCTGAAAGAGTTCTGAATAAGTTTAACATGGCAAACTGCAACAGTGTATGCACGCCTAGCGATACGAATCAAGTTCTTTACAATTTTGATGAATCGGACAAATCAACATACCAATATCGCGAATTAATTGGTAGTTTGATGTATCTCGCAGTGGGCACACGACCGGATATTGCTCACGCAGTTGGTGTTGCGAGTAGATTTTTAGAAAAACCAACTTTAGTTCATGAAAATGCTGCTAAAAGAATTTTAAAATATATAAAGAAAACACTATTCTTTGGAATTTTATATCTCAACAATGGAACAAGCGATCTGTATGCGTATAGTGACGCTGACTATGCAGGTTGCATAGACTCAAGGAGATCAACATCTGGTTTTGCCTTCATTTTTGCAAACGGGGCAATTAGTTGGTGCTCGGAGAGACAAAAATCAGTATCGTTGTCCACAACCGAATCAGAGTATATGGCAGCATCAGCATGTACTAGGGAATTGGTATGGTTAAAAAATCTCATATGTGAAATTCTGAATGAAAAAACTATTAAAATCATAATGTTTATGGACAATGAAAGTGCCATTCGTTTGGTAAAAAATCCAGAATTTCACAAAAGAAGCAAACATATAGATGTAAGATTTCATTTTATTAGAGAAAAATACGAAAATGGCTTATTTACTTTGAAACACATTCCAACAAATGAAATGATTGCTGACATATTCACAAAAGCTTTGCCAGCACAAAAATTCAACTACCTAATTAAAAAATTGGGTATATTGCACATGCCATTCCAAAATTAATTTTTTTTTCAGATAATTTTTTTTTTTCCATTATTTTTATGACATTTTAAACAGCTCATCAATATTTTGCTATAATATTTCAATTTTATCACTAAGTGCAATCATTTGCAATTGAAGTTTCGCGCAAGAAAGTCATTCAATTTAAAAAATGGGGAGCTGGTTCAGTTCGTCAGAAAGTCGCATCGAAGAGAAAATCGTCGACAGTGTGGGTCATGTAAATAACAACATAATTATACAAGAGGCCAAAGACACTCATTCGTCTATGATGATTTCGGAAGAACTGTTATTCTACACTAAGTTATTTAATACTTATTGATAGTCTTCGAAGCCGTCAAACGAATAATTTATATGGTGCAAAGCATTAAAAAAGCATTAAAAAAGCGTGCAAAAGGAAGTATGCAGACAAATCAAAAGATCAAATGACCAGCAAAAACACGGGAGTTTGAATTGCTCACTTTTCAAGACTGCAAACATTTCATCTAATCTTCATAAATTGAGTTTCCGTTTCAGTTAATAATATAAAAAACAATTAGTTGACAAACAGGGAGAATGTTGAATAAAGTGTTTCTCTACATTATTATTTTTGTACATTAGAATTAGTGTTATGAATAAATAATTGTCAGTCTTTGATCATCAGCCAATGAATACGAACGTGTTTTATTCAGTACTCTCTTATTTCAATATTCTGTCTCGTGTCGAGTTTCACTGCAAGTAATTTATCACTACATTTAAGCATGCGCAACAGCTGAGTCGATGTTCATTTATTATCATTTATTGTTGTGTTATTCATACTGTCCATCAGGGGTAACGAAAGTGTATTTAATCGAATCAGGGTGCATTTTCACTTGATGATACTCATTCTTCAGGTCAATAACAGAAAAATATTTTTTCCCCCCAGATGTGCAATGCAGTCTATCTACTAGAGTCACAGGGTAATTGTCACGCAAATTAATTTGATTGATCGGTCGATAGTAAACACATTTCCGAGGTTCTCTGTTTTTCTTACGTACTGGTACAATAGCAGACGCATATGGTGAATGACTAACCTGGATAATGTCCTCTTCCAACAGTTTGTCAACAATTTTCTTGACCTCAGTTCGTTCATAATGTGACAGACGTCGAGGTTTACAATGGATTGGCGAATCATGTTTCAATCGCAACTTTACTTCATAATCCAACGGTGTAATTTTCTCACGCGGCAGTTATAAATAATGTTCATCAATCAGTTTCTCTAATTGTCTCTTATATTCAGTGGGCAGGGTGGGGTCAATGTCAGGGGTTAAGTCGGGGTCAGCAGTAATGATAACAATTTGTAACAGTTCACAAAAATCAGAGTCAATTTCTGTGAGATCGACAGCAGTTCGCAATGATAAATCAGGCTGTACTTCAACATTGACTAAATCAGAAGATTTGACTGAGTGACGCAAGTTTTCTCTTAATAAACCAAATGATTCAAGAACAGCAGTGAGTTTTGGTCGTTTGTCAGACACTGAATCAGTTTTATTCAAAGTTCTTGAATAATCTACAGTATGATCGTTTCACATGACATAATCTAATGTTTGCTTTGTGCAAAAAATCACGGCCTAACAAAATAGGTATTGACATAAGGTCATCAGGTACAATATGTAAATCACAAAAAGTTAATCTATTATTTAATTTGATTGCACAGCGAATTTTGCCGAAGGACATCAGTTTGACATTTCCTATTCCCTTGCAACCAGTGTCCGACAGAAGACCATCAGTGTGACATGGAACGCTTGATTTCCGTATGAAATTTTTAGGACTGCCAGAATCAAGAAGAGACAAACACTTCATAAACTCACTGTATCTCAAACCATAAGACTTAAAGGCAACACTTACCAATTGTAATTCTTCCATGCTCTCCACAACAACATCAGCATCAGTAGCAGCAGTATCGGCAGTAACAGCAGCATCAGCATTCATAACAGACGCTCGGTTCGGGCAGTTGCGGTAAACATGTTGCATTGATCCACATTTGAAGCAGGAACCATTAGGTCGCGCTGGCAATAGACAATCGCCTTTGTAATGGCCAAATTTTTGACAATTGAAACACCGGACAGCAGATAGATCGGCGGTGACAGCAGTGGTTGATCGGGTCACACGAGTTGCTGATGAACTCACGGCAGTACCAGCAGAAGTTGACACACGAGACACATTGGCGGAAGGTGTACGAGGTCGAACAGCAGTTGGTCGACGAGTCAATGCAGTATTGGCCAAAATATGTTCATATCGTTCACACAAATCCTTCAGTTCTTCCAAAGTTCTGGCTCCCCATAACATACTGACTTCACTTGATGGTCGGCCAATTCCATCAATAATAATATCCACCAATTCAGCCTCAGGAATATTACCATGCGATGCAATTTCACGCATCTCTAACGCATATCGCTGCAGTGATTCAGTTGGCTTCAGTCGACGTTGTCGAAGTTTATTATATACTTAATGCACCGTGTAAGTGCGCTCGAATTCTTTCATCAGGGCTGCCTTCAGAGTCGTATAGTTACTAATGCCAGTAGTTGTACGCAGAAAAACTTTAGCAGTGCCATCAACCATTCGCCGACAGGCCACAAAGCGTAAACGATCATCGAAGGCCAAAATGTCGCAGGCGTCTTCCAAATCATCGAACCACTTTTTCACATCATAATTATTTCACAACATTTTCACCATAGATTCAATAACACTGATATCAGTTAATTTGGACACCCCTGGTTGAGTCAGTACAGCAGGTTGAATCACATTTGCATTCGTTGACCGAAGTTCACTGGTATTAATATTGGAAGACCCTGTCTCCGTAGTCATAGTTGGTAACAAATTCACATGAGAATTGGAAGACCCTGTCTGTGACGTCATCAAAGCATTGATTTCCACTTGCAATGCCATCAGTTGTTTTTTCTTCATCAAAATTGCAATTGCTCGGTCCAAATTTTCTTCAGTGGTTTCTTCCGATAATTCATTGACAGTACTTACATTTGCTTCAGGTACATCGTCGATACGATTGTCAGCAGGTGGAATTTCATTATCATGTGCAATTACATCAGTTGGTGTGTCATCAATTTGTTGGTTCAAATTTGCATCAGTTCGATTTTCCACGTGGTCGTCAGTTTGTTCAAAAGCGGTTGCGCCAGCAGTTTTCATAAAGTCCATATACATACGTTTTATTTGAGTTATACTGGCTGTCGGTGGCACATCCATACCAGCGTCCACCATAATCGCAATCATTTCAGTTTTGCTTGGTAAAGCCATGTTGAACATCAGGTGACAAAAATTCAAAACTCACAGAATAATTCAAATTTTTTCACAAAATATTATCAAATTCACACAGTTTGGCGTTTAATTTAACAAATTATCCCACTTCTGAGATGTGATGGCCAAAAAAACAAATAAATAAATTCGGATTTAATTTAAATAAATTTCTTCACTTTATTAAACGTGTTCTCTATTTGACGGCTGGAACAAGAAGAAGGAAAAATGAAATATAATGTCACACTAATACAAATGAAATATGCAACGTCACACTAATACATTGGCAAAGCCCTAACATAACTGACCGTTTACTTAACCATATTTAAATGTAGCCCGAACAATTGGGCAATGTATCTGTCATGACATTTCATATTTGTCATTCGACAAAATGCTTACAATTAGAAAAAATTTTCATACAAAAATGGACTTTTTCGTAATTTTCAATTTTCAGATATTTGTGCTCATTCATTTGATCGGCACAAATTCTATGAATGGCAGCACTAAAAAGCACAAATTTAGCACTAAATTTTGATGTATAAATTGTTGCAGTACAAAAAAAGGGGGGGGGGGCCAACGTTACGCACCTGCTTCAAATTAGTATTTTGAAAATAAATTTGGAGTCATAAATGACAAAAAAAAAACATTTAATAGTTTTAGACATGAATAGTTACAATTTTTGTAAAAAAACATTTAATTGTATACAATTAAACATAAAGTTAAAAAAAAAATTAAATTAAATTCAAAAAGAAAAAAAATAAAATAAAATAAAACGAATAATAAACATGAATCTTAAACGACAAAAAAATAATAGACAAAGAAAGAAATTATAAAAGGATAAAGTGAATTTGGAAGCAAAAATCTAATAAAATATTTCCATTTCTTTTTTTTTTTTGTTCTCTCTCATTTGCTTACAATACTAAAAATAATTATATTATATATTTTAATCGTAAAATTACTAAATAAAGTCAAAATTTCCACCATCGTCAAAATTCATTTCACGTTTGATATCAACATTAAAAAATGTTTCATTTAGGCCGTGAACAGATGGTGTGTTTGCATTGCCGGCAGCATCATTTACGGTTTGTATTTGTTGTCCGGCATTTGGTAAATTATTGCTGATGATTTGTTGCGCTTGTGATTGTTGCTGTGGATGTTTATGCATCGATGGTATTGGTGCCATATTTAAGTTTGCTGTGGATGTGTGATCGGTGATGTGTGATAATTTAAATTTGTTGATCGCGACAAATTTGCAATGACATTTGGTTGGGTTGGGTTTCGTTTTGGGTTTTCTTTTTCTCAGAAAAAAAAGTTCGTTTTTTTTTATTTTTTTTTTATAATTATTTAAAAAATAATCAATAAAAAAATATTCAAATTGATGGATTCCTTTTAATTTTTCTATGTATCCGGGCTATGTGCGAAGTGTTGGTATCGGTTGGTATTCGAATCGATGAATTTGAATTTGAATTTGAATTGGAACCAAATTCATTCCAGTCATCTTTAAAATAAAATGATATTATACATTTTTTGTAGTGGTGGAAAGAAAATCTTGCACATTGTGCTAAGAATATAAGAGAGCGTTTTTTTTTCTAGACTCCTTTTTTTTTTTTGTTAATACAAATATCGATGGAGCCAAATGATGTAATGAACGAATATAATAAATAAATGAATGAATAATTTGCAATGCATTCGTAAATGATATAAATTGAACTGAAAAATCATATCGCTTTTAATGTTACTGATTGAATAAGTGTGCAAATTGTTTAAATGTTCTCTCACGACATAAATCACATAACATCAATTGTCCGCCAGAAATATCTAATTATGAATTATAGCATAATTATGAAAGACTTGAGAGATAGAAGGGGCAGGAGGGAGAATTGGAGAGATTGAGATAGGGATAGCGACAAAGAGAGACAGAGGGAGAAAAGAGAGAGAGAGAGAGAGAGAGGGAGAAAGAGAGAGAAAGAGGGAGAAAGAGCGAAAGATAGAAAGAGAGAAAGAAAAACTATAAAAAGAATTAAGTATTGTGTATGGTCGATTGTACTTACCTCATACCATCGAAACCATCGTCATTTATTTCTAGGCATGGCAAACGTCTTATTTTTGGCAGCGTTTTTTAAAAACTTTTTTAACAAAAACCGCTTTTTAAACGTTTATATACGTTATTTTCGATTATAAACGGATTTATTACCATCAAAGAAAAAACGTTAGAAAAAAACGCTTGAAAATAAACATTTATTTCACTTGTTTGCGTTTATTTTCAAAACGCTTTCCATCATTATTTATTGCATTGATTTCATTTACCTCCGTAAATATTTGATACAATTTCAGAGAGATTTTGGAACGAACCTAAATAGAAAAGAAAAGATTCGTGATCGTTAATCGTTTGAAAACATTCAAAATGATCAATTTGTGCAATTTGTGATTAAAATGAAAATGTCATATTTAAATGGATGGAAACGACTCATAGGATATTTCAATGTTTTTATGGCGATTTTTTTTCTTTTTTTGAAATCTAATCAATGTTCTGAATGACTTCAATCTGAATTAAATATACTTCAATTTGAATTTTTGACGTGAATCATTCTTGTACGATATAGACGAATGAAAATGAAATTAAAATGATGTGAAACTTACTTTCAATTTCAGGATGTTGTTGAGTTGATGCAGCTTCAATACCATCATCCAAACGAGAATTAAACCATCGTCTCCATTCTGAGATCTTATTTTCGCTAAGTTGTTTTAAACGCGGGTCTAAACAAAAATCACAAGATGATTTACTGATACGATTCGAAAGTTAAATGTTTATTGAAATTACCAATTTCAATTGAGTCTCGAACTGAATTTGTAATAGTTTTCAAATCATTTGAAAATCTATTCCATTGATCATTATCGAGCAGAACATCATCCAACCATTTAAAATCCGGCAAACCATCTTTCCACTCTTCATATCTCTGATAAGGAATGCACGAGAATTTAATAAGAAATAAAAAATAACCTTTTTTTTTCGACCGAGATATTTGTCATTGAAAAATGCTTACTTTATTGAGCGTAAAACCTCCACCGATTGCTCCGCCTAAATGTAAATATCGCAGTTTTAACGCACCACGTAGAACTCTGATGAGAATATTCAAATAGATTGAATGGCATCAACATTTTTCACATTTATGCAATTTACCTCACAGCCAACATTCCATAATCTCTCCGTGGTACTGGTGGTACTGCCCGTACTGCCATTAAAATTAATTCGGGTTGTTTGCGTTGCAACAGCCATTGTGGTTTGCATTGTTTGTTATACGCTCCGTTGCCCGAAATTGATGAGAAATTCAATTTGGATACATTGAGAATCACAATCGGCCTGAAAGCCTTTTGTCGCACTTGAAACCTAATCACATCACGAGAGAGAGCAAAAAAAAATCAATATCGCTATAATTTTTACATAATGTCATCTCAATGCATGAATGTTAGGTTATGATTCGTTTTAATAAATACGTGATTTTTTGTAATTCAAAACACTTTTAAACAAATGACAATGATTGAATTGGAATTTTTTTTAAATTTACCCAAAGTTTCCATGCAACACACGTGACATTTTATGCAATTCAATTGGTTTTCTATTTTTTTGGAAAATTTTCACACATTTTTTGCAATCTATGTCATTTAGAGTACAGAATACGACCGATTAATCATTTTACACATTTCACAGGCCGTTTTTTTCTTCCTTCTGTCTGTTGTATACTGAAGAGAGATATAAATTGCAAAATGATAACCTGGAATTCCAAATGCACGGCCAAAATCAAATACAATAATCCGCTTGTCAATTGTAAAAAATTTAAGGTTAGGTTTCACGGGTTTCACGTTTTTCACATGTTTCACATTTGTCCGAGCGTTCGATGACTAAATTTGACCGAAAATCAAAATATATGGTTTATTTTTATTTGTTTAATCTGTCATTTATTCTCGTTCATGTTCATTTTATATTTGCAATAATGTCAATCACTTCAATGAACAATACACATTTTTGCATTGAATGTACCAAATATATAAATGAAAATTCTTTGTTTACAATGAAATATATGAAATTTTCACTCTTCACACTAAAAACACTGTTAATATAAAAAAAACACTTTTGTTTTTACCGTTTTCATTATTTTGTTTATAGTTGTTGAATTTTTCAATTAAATTAAATTTGAAAATGTTTGATAACAATAAAAATAAACAAATTGCTGCATATGATATTCAATCAAATTCGTTTGTTTCGTGTTGCTTGTCATTGTGTATTGTTATGTTTAAGCTTTGAAAAAATGGACAAAGGCGGCGCTAGTCACACATGTATGACAGTTCGTCAAAAAATTTCGTGACTATTAGGTATCTTTGGGTACACCAACACAATCTGATTTTTCTTTTCCAAATTTAAAAAATTCCGATTAAATTTATAGGCAACCTTGGAAAGTTTCTTCAAAAAGAAACCAAAAGTTTCGATTTCATCTACCATTACATGTGAAAGTTCAGTTGAAATCCCGGAAGCATCTGTTAGCACTACTGAAAAAGATGATTCATCTCAAATTTCAACAGAGACTGTGAATACTGCCATTGAACATATTTCAAATGATGAAAAATCTATTCATTCTACTTCCGAAACTAATCCAAATATAATTTTCAATGATCCGAAAGATATTTCTCTCAAAGGAGAAGAAAAAAAGATGCAAGATTTTCGAAATCACACATTCAAAAAGCAAGCTGATGGTCGATGTTTCCAAGTTAGTTGGCTTACAAAGTTTGAATGGCTTGAATATTCAAAAGAAAGGGATGCCGCTTCTTGTTAAAAGAACCATTTTTTTCATTATATTTTTCCGCCCCCCCCCCCAAACATTTCCAGTGCCCCCCAAAGATTTTTTCCTGGCTACGGGCCTGTTTTTTCTTCATCAAAATTGCAATTGCTCGGTCCAAATTTTCTTCAGTGGTTTCTTCCGATAATTCATTGACAGTACTTACATTTGCTTCAGGTACATCATCGATACGATTGTCAGCAGGTGGAATTTCATCAGCATGTGCACTTACATCAGTTGGTGTGTCATCAGTTTGTTGGTTCAAATTTGCATCAGTTCGATTTTCCACGTGGTCATCAGTTTGTTCAAAAGCGGTTGCGCCAGCAGTTTTCATAAAGTCCATATACATACGTTTTATTTGAGTTATACTGGCTGTCGGTGGCACATCCACACCAGCGTCCACCATAATCGCAATCATTTCAGTTTTGCTTGGTAAAACCATTTTGAGCATCAGATGACAAAAATTCAAAACTCACAGAATAATTCGAATTTTTCCACAAAATATTATCAAATTCACACAGTTTGGCGTTTAATTTAACAAATTATCCCACTTCTGAGATGTGATGGCCAAAAAAACAAATAAATAAATTCGGATTTAATTAAAATAAAATTCTTCACTTTATTAAACGTGTTCTCTGTTTGACGGCTGGAACAAGAAGAAGGAATGAAATATACAATGTCACACTAATACATTGGCAAAGCCCTAATTTCACTAACACATTGACAAAGCCCAAATTTTGGTATTCTTTTTTTCAAACTTTGGAAGAGTTTGTGTTTTCTTTTAGAAATTACCATTTTATCTAGTGTTAACCAATTCTCAATGGGGGGGGGGGGGTTTCTGTTAAAATATTATGCAGTAAGAATATACAATAAACAAATCAGTTCTTTATTGTCCGCTGAAAGAAACAGACGTGTTTTCATTATTGCTGCGCGAGTTAAAATATCCAATTTCGATCTTTATTTTTCTATTTCGATTTTTGTATTCAATATTATTCTTTTAACTGAAACATACTATTCCAATAAACACGTCATAAAATCATATTTTCACTAATCCATAAATTGTCACAGTTAAACATAAAAAACACATAATATTGTAACACTCAACATTCAAACACATAATCACAGTTAAGCAGAACATATGGAATGCACATGTAAAATATAAACAAACAGTTCATTCACAGTTTGAAACTGCAGAATAAACAGAAATAGCCACACATAGCATAAGTCGTAGTGACCAATCGTTCATAATCGTAACATATTTCTTTTTCTTTTTATTTTCTCTTTTCCCAATAACTAAAATATCATATTACAAAATATAAAATGTAAAACTCAAGTGCTCATGCACAAATTGCTATTGAATTGTTTCTAAATAAGAAAGCCAAAGCATTTCACTTATAAAGTATAAATAAGCAAAACGCTTCGGCAACATTGTTCAGAAGATAGAGTGAATTCAATAAAAGCAGATCGCTGCAGTTTACAAAAATTGTGTCACAATTGTTTTTCATTTCTTTTTTTGATCCTAAAGCAATTGGATTGCTTTAACTGGGGGCTCAACTGGGAAACGGTGAAAAAATAGTTATTTGTCCACAATCACATAGTGATGTTCGAATAAAACGCCGTAAGAACAAAGCCAAAAGTGTTTGAGTAATAAATCTGTGAAATCATAGTGCGACTTCAAACGACTCGAAAAGAGGATAAAAACAAAACAAAAGTGTTTGAATAATTGATCAAAAAATTTGTGAGATTCAGACGGCTTCGAAAAGCATAAATCGAAATTAAACAATAAGTAAACAAAAAGTGTTTGAATAACCGATCAAAATTTTTGTGAGATTCAAGCGGCTTCGAATAGCATAAATCGAAATAAAAATAAGTTTTTGTTTTCAAAGTGGAAAATAAATAATAAACGATTCGGAAAAAAAGTGGTGAACACTTATGAGTAGACGTCGTCTGTTATCCGATCCATTTAATGATAGTGGAGAATTATCTGATTTATTTCAAAGTTTAAATTTACAAACTGATTCAAAAAATAAAGACATGGAGGCAATTATAGCAAGATTGGAACAACAAATGCAATTGTTGCAAACACAAAATAACGATTTGATTCAAAAGGTAAATACATTGGAGGGAAACTCAGCAATTCTGCGACAAATGAACATTACAACACCGATTCAATATACAGACGTTACTCCTGTCTATCCGAACGGTGAGTCAATTCAACTTGATGCGTATAAAGTGCTACCAGAATTTAACGGTGATAGGAAAATGTACCGATCATGGAGATCACAAGTGTTGAAAATGATGAAACAAATAGAAGCATTTCGGACTCATCCAAAATATGCTGCTGCTTTGTCGATCATCAGAGCAAAGATTACAAAAAATGCATCGGACATTCTGATAAATAACAACACCGCACATGATATCAATGCGATTATGGATCGATTGGATTTCTCTTACTCTGACCAACGACCTTTGTAAGTCATAGAAGCAGAAATAACATCCATAAAGCAGGACGGAAAATCGTTACAAGAATTTTACGACAATATCAATCAAGCTCTAAACATGGTATTGACAAAAATAACAATGACATACAAAGAGATGGCAGAACAAAAGTCATTGATTGCTGAAACCCAAAACAAAGCTGTTCGTACATTTATCACTGGGTTAAGCAGTGCAGTAATTCGCACCACATTGTACGGTAGTGTACCGAAATCGTTATCCGAGGCTTTTTCCATCGCACAAACGATTCAATATGACAGTCAATATTTACAGTTGGAATTTAAGAGGCCAATGCAACCACCGAATATCATCAAAAAACCAAATGATACAAAAACAAATTTCAATCCAAATTTCAACTACCAAGCGAATCAAATCATGAGACAAAATCTTACTACACCACCACCACCACCAAGACAACAACAAAATCCAACACCTATGGAAGTCGATCCATCGAAACAATACGTACAAAAACCACAATTTCCATATAATAATTGGCATACAGAAAAGAGACAACGCGAAAATTCCTTTCAAAATAATAAACCATCATATCAACATGTGAATAAACAGCAACGAGTTAATTGTGTAGCCGAAACCAACGATATACAATCCGTTTACGATGACTCTTTGGAAAATAACTATGACGATGAAGATCAACAGACTAATACATCGCAACAAGAAAGTACTTTTTTAGAAGAGTGAGGAATCTACCGTGTATTATCCGAACATTAAGGTCAGATAAATTAGAAATTAAGATTTTGGTAGATTCTGGTGCAACTAACAATTACATTAGGAAAGATTTGCACTTGGGTAATAGAATTAAGCTAAATAAAAATACGGTCGTAAGAACACTCCATGGCACATCAACAATAGAATACAAACAACGAATAAGATTGCTTAAACAAGATTTGGAATTTTTCGAAATTGATAGGTTATGTGACTTTGACATGATTTTAGGCGAAAGGAGTTTGGGAAATATGAGAGCACAAATTAATTTCTTCGAGTATAAATTATATTACTCTGTCCCGAATAATAGTCAATTAATCAAAATTCAAAATTTAAACTTCATAAATGACGATTCAAAATTTGATGACTAAATTAACGAGTTAATGGGGAAAAATGAGTTGGTGTATGAAACCTTACCATTCACGACAAAAATAGAAGCCACGATAAGAACAATAAACGATGATCCTGTTTGGGTGAAACAATACCCATATCCTATATCAGATCACGCTTTTGTAGAAAGAGAAGTTGAAAGGCTTCTCGCAGATGGTGTTATCCAAAAATCATTTAGCCCGTACAATTCACCGATTTGGACTGTTCCAAAAAAGGGCATAAACGACGATAACACGCCAAAAAGAAGAATGGTAATAGACTATTCAAAACTAAACTCGCATACGATTACCGATCGTTATCCTATTCCGGATATTAACATGACGTTACAAAATCTCGGCAATGCTAAAATATTTTCGAAAATAGATTTGGAATCTGGTTTTCATCAGGTGATTATCAAAGAAACAGATAGAGAGAAAACTGCTTTCTCTATTAATGGCGCAAAATACGAATTCGTACGGATGCCTTTCGGCTTAAAAAATGCACCAAGCATATTTCAACGTTGCGTTGACGACATTCTCAGACCGTACATCGGAAAATTTTCTTATGTCTACATGGATGATGTACTGATTTACTCAAATTCTCCAGAAGAGCATATGAAGCATATTACAACCATAATAAATGAACTACACAACGCTAATATGAAAATCTCCAGCGAAAAATCACACTTTTTCACGCCTTCCATTGAATTTCTCGGGCATATAATAAAAAATGGTAGAATCACGGTTGACCCAAATAAAACGGAAGCCATTCAAAATTACCCTATCCCCAAAACATTGAAAGAGTTAAGATCATTTCTTGGCCTCAGTGGCTATTATCGCAAATTCATAAGAGATTATGCCAAAATCGCTAAACCTTTAACAGTACATTTACGCGGCGAAAATGGCCAAATTGGAAAAAACCATAGCGCTAAGATTGCCATTAAATTGGATGAAGCTGCTATCGAAGCAACAAACCACATTAAACAGAGATTATGTGAACAAGTTGAACTTTATCAACCAAACTTCAATAAACCATTCGAACTTACGACAGATGCAGCTGATTTCGCAATAGGTGCAGTTTTGTCACAGGGCAAACAACCTATCATGTTCATCTCCAGAACGTTAAATGAAACTGAACAGAAATATGCAACCAACGAGAAAGAATTATTAGCAATAGTTTGGGCATTACAAAAATTACGAAATTTCCTTTACGGAATAGCCGATTTGACAATATACACAGACCATCAATCATTAAAATATTCCATATCAGAAAGAAATCCAAACAATAAATTAAAACGTTGGAAAAACCTCATTGAAGAATTCGGTGCTAAAATCGAATATAAACCCGGATATCAAAATGTAGTGGCTGATGCTCTGTCACGTATCGACATATCCACAGACAAAATAAATACTTCAACATTAGTATCATCGGATCACTCTATGGAAAGTTCTCCTATTGAATTAATACCAAAAACACATAAACCTGTGAACAATTTTCGTAACCAATTGCACATTTCACGTTCTGATACAAATGAATCATCTGGTTCGACTATCTTCCCTAATTATCACATACACGTTATCAAATTTACTTCAATCGAGAATCTCCTCGAAAATTTAGTGCATTCAGTCTCGACACAAAATATAAATGCCATTCATACAACCGAAGAAACATTCTTCGAGATAAAAAATCATATAAAAGAAAAATTTCCGACACAAAAATTCATCTTTTCTCCTACGATAATCACAAATATCACGAATCGCGACGAACAAATTAATATCGTAAAATCAACCCACATACGTGCCCATAGAAATTATAAAAACAATATTCTAGAAATTTGCGAAACGAATTTTTGGCCAGAAATAAGAAAAGACTGCAAAAAATACGCTGCCGCATGTGAAATCTGTTTAACTGAAAAATATGAAAGACACCCTAAAAAAGAAACCTTAAAACCAACTCCAATTCCAACAAAACCTGGTTACTCTATTCATATGGACATTTTTCACTTAAGTAAGAAACTATTCATCTCCACCTGCGATAGATTTTCAAAGTATTTCTGTTTGAGAGAAATTCCAAACAAACGAAACATCTCCGTTGTCGTTGAGGAGATATTATCTCAAATTTACCCTGAATGTAAAGAATTGATGACAGATAACGAATCGATTTTCACCTCACAAATGTGTCAAGCCGTATATAGACAAAAAAATATCAATTATTTCATAACGCCGATTGCACATTCAACAACTAACGGACAGGTTGAACGAACCCATTCAACCATTTTAGAAATTGCCAATTCGCTGGCCAAGCAAAACTCAAGCGAAACCATCGATGAAGTATTCAACGCCGTTACCGAATACAATAACACCATACACTCAGTGATAAAATACAAACCTCAGGATGTTTTCTTCAACAAAAATGTTAATTTCGAAATCATAACACAAAATTTGAAAATTGACCAGGAAAAAACTCTGAATTATCACAATAAAAAAAGAGTACACAAAGTATTCAAAGTCGGAGATATTGTATTCATGAAATCAGATCGTCGTAGGAAAGACAAAAAATCTTACGTAAAATATAAAGTGCAAGAGGATCGAAATGATACTGTCATAACGACTAATGGCAAAACCATTCACAAAGATAACCTGCGGAATGCATTTTTGTAACGACCTATTTTTCATTTTTTTTCTTTCTTTTCTTTTCTTTTTTCTTTTTCTCTTATTATCATTTAAATTTAAGCCGGCTAAGCAAAACCAAACACAAATCAATTATCATTAAATTTTATATATACAATTTTTTTTTTGAGCTAAATAAGCAAATTGATCATGAACGAATTAGTATAAAATAAAGCGAACACATGAAATATGATTTAGTATATCACAAAACCACTCGTGAGGTTAACGTTTATTTTATGTGACAAGAAAGTTATCAAAATACACGACAAATCATGGGTTGGCTGTTCGGTTCATCAGACGAGACGAATGAAGAAAATACGATAGACAACACGGGCCAGGTCAACAACAACATAATAATACAAGAGGCAAGGGACACACACTACCAAGCAGAACTCACGGCGAAGCTGCTACACTGCTCGTACGTTTTAATTACAGTAGAAATGGTAAAACTAGCCATATGTGTGTTCAACATGTGGAAAAGACAAATCAAGAAGAAATATACCACAGAAAGAACAAACCCATAGGAAAAAAATACAATCAAAAATGAGGACATTTTTTTTTTATGGGGAGGAGAGTTAAAATATCCAATTTCGATCTTTATTTTTCTATTTCGATTTTTGTATTCAATATTATATTTTTTAACTGAAACATACTTTTCCAATAAACACGTCATAAAATCATATTTTCACTAATCCATAAATTGTCACAGTTAAACATAAAAAACACATAATATTGTAACACTCAACATTCAAACACATAATCACAGTTAAGCAGAACATATGGAATGCACATGTAAAATATAAACAAACAGTTCATTCACAGTTTGAAAATGCAGAATAAACAGAAATAGCCACACACAGCATAAGTCGTAGTGACCAATCGTTCATAATCATAACATATTTCTTTTTCTTTTTATTTTTCTCTTTTCCCAATAACTAAAATATCATATTACAAAATATAAAATGTAAAACTCAAGTGCTCATGCACAAATTGTTATTGAATTGTTTCTAAATAAGAAAGCCAAAGCATTTCACTTATAAAGTATAAATAAGCAAAACGCTTCGGCAACATTGTTCAGAAGAAAGAGTGAATTCAATAAAAGCAGATCGCTGCAGTTTACAAAAATTGTGTCACAATTGTTTTTCATTTCTTTTTTTGATCCTAAAGCAATTGGATTGCTTTAACTCGCGCAATCTATAAATATTTACAGTCCGTTTTAGATCAAATTACTTTATGGTAGCAAAGCGAAGTTCAACGTGAACTTGAAAAGTAATTTGATAAGCGAAATTCAAAGTAACTCATGTGTACACTGCTTATTCGACGTGAATTAAATCAAGAACATTTTTTCTGTGTGAATAATTATCTTGAGTGAATATAGTGTAAAAATCGTTCTGTGTGAACAATTGAAAAGTGTGTTTCGAGTACTCTGTGTGGGTTTGAACTGAAACTGAATGAATTGTGAAAAATATTTCTTAAAAATGGGAAAAGATTCCGATATCACAAAATTGAATGGGTCCAACAACTCTCATACATGGAAATTTGCCATAGAGGCCGTGTTTGAATTTAAAGGCTATGTTGATACAATAACAGAAAAATCTGCTGAAACGCCAAATGTTGCAAAAGAAACTGATACGAAAAAACTAACAGAGGCGAGAGCTCTATTAAAGCTATCAGTTGAAACGCACATTTATCCTCATATGCAGGACTGTACCGATGCGTTATCAATATGGAAGAAATTAAAAACCATGTATGAAGATAGGGGTCTTTTACGCAGAATCACCTTATTAAGAGAATTGATATCAATTCGACTAGAGGACAGTGATAGCATTCAACAATACATCGATTCAATGAAACTCGCTTCAAACAAACTTGCGGGAATTGGTTTTGCAATTGATGACAAGTGGCTTGGCGCAATGTTATTAGCGGGACTAACCGATGATTTCAAGACATTGATTATGGGATTGGAATCAACGAATACCGATATAACATCAGACTTAGTCACGGGAAAATTACTTGACATGAAATCATCGGCTCAAAAAACGGGTGAAGCATTTTTTGGCAAAGGTTCAAAGAAGAAAAAAGTCAGAAAGTGTTATGTGTGTAATTCAACGCAACATCTTAGCAATAAGTGCGATAAGAGAGATGCAAGTGATAAGAAAGAGAAAACCACGAAAAAAGATAAAGACAATTCAAAAAATTCAGCGTTTATGGTAATTGCTGAGAAAACAAAAAGAAGCGGGGAATGGTATTTGGACTCGGGTGCCACTTCACACTCAACGTTTTGCGATAGTGGAATGCGAAATTTGAAACCGAGCAATATTCCCGACATAAAAAGTGCTTGTAATACAAAAATGCAAGTAGAAAAACCAGGTGATTTAACTGTTGAAATATTAAAAACACGTAAACAATGCAAGTGCACAAATACGCAACAACAAACATAGCGTATATATCAAGTTACATACTGCGTTTAGCATATAAAAGAGAATTGTCAATAAAATCAGCACTCTGTATTTTGCTTCAAGTATAAACGGTCGTGTTTCATTTTGCGTTACATTCTTTGCCCGTTTCAGCTATCGATTTTATTTCTTATTGTATCTACTTTTAACATGGTAGCAAAGCGAAGTTCACTGAAATAAACATTTAAAAAAAAAAAAAATATAAGCAACGAAATCTGAATTACAAAAAAAAGAATATTGTTAATAATAAAAGAACTTTTTTTTTGTGTGTCAAATTAAATTAAAGTGATTTCGTGAAAATGGGAAAAGAACTTGATTTTGATAAACTCAAGGGCAGTGATAATTTCCACACCTGGAAATTTGCAATGCAAAATTTTTTGGCTCTAAAGGGTCTTACTAAGTGTATTGAACATCGACCAAATATAGCAGCTACAGCCAGTACGACTGAGGTTGTGCACGCTAGTCACGTAGCAACCGAAAGTGATGAGTCTAAAACAGCGAGTGCAAAAGCATATTTGGTTTTGGGCGTTGAGACAACAATCTACACTCACATTCAGAATTGTGTTAGTGCGTTGGACATTTGGAATACTCTGCATAAGTTATATGAGGACAAAGGTCTTTATCGAAAAATCGCGTTATTGGGAAGTCTGTTATCAAACAGATTGAATGAAAGTGATGGTATGCAGGACTATGTCGACAAGATTGTAAGCGCATCGAATAAACTCCGTGGTATTGGATTCGAGGTAAACGACGAATGGCTTGGTGCCATATTGCTGTCAGGTTTAACAGAGGAATTCAAACCATTTATTATGGGCCTAGAAGCGAATGGAGTTGGTATTTCGGGCGATTTGGTGATGTCAAAGCTGTTGGATTGTCGTGACGGGAATGGAAAAAATAGTGCATTCCTAAAGAAGAAACCAGGTAAAAAGTGGAAGAAGAAGCAGCGCAAATGCTACAATTGCGGCTCTATATCTCACCTGGCCAACATGTGTGATCAGCCTAAAACGGAAAAGAAAGCTGAAAAAAGTGCAAAAACGGCTTTTGTGATGGGTTTACTTAGTGCAAACAATAAGGATGAATGGTATATCGACAGTGGGGCAAGTAGACACATGACTCCGAATTTGAATTTGCTAGAAAACAGAAGAAGTGAGATGGATAAAATTACAGCAGCAAATGGTGCAAAAATAGACACCACAGGAACAGGTAACGGAAGAATTACATTTGGTGATGGCAATGTGAAAGTGAAAAGCATCATGCATGTGCCAGATTTGGCTGTGAATTTATTATCAGTATCACAAATAGTTCAAAATGGAAACACGGTGATTTTTAATACTGAGGGATGCTCAGTTTACAATACCGAAAATGAACGCGTTTTGTTTTGCAAAGCAACGAGTGGAGTGTATAAAGTAAATGCCGATAATGAGAAGTGTTTGTTGGCAAAAAATGCAACAAATGCACTTACATGGCACCGTCGATTGGGGCACCCAAGTTATCAAGTAATGAAAAAAATGCGTGCAGGCGTTGTGGATGGTGTAGATTTCGCAGACGATGAAAATGAAATTTTAAACTGCGAAACTTGTTCAAAAAGAAAGCAAGCAAAAACATCATTCAAGCCAAGCCGATCCGAATCAGCTAAATTGTTGGAGCTGATACATAGCGATTTGATGGGGCCACAAAACACTCAATCAATTGGTCACGCACTATATCTTCTGACGTTCATTGATGATTATTCTCGCAAAGTATTTGTCTATTTTCTGAAAAAAAAAAGTGAAACATTCGAAAGATTTGTCGAATTTAAGAATTATATCGAAAGACAAACGGAACACAAAATCAAAATCATAAGAACAGACAATGGTGGGGAGTATATGAAAGAGGATTTCAAAAGGTTTTTGATTGAAAATGGAATAAAACATGAAAAAACTATTCCATATACACCCGAACAAAACGGTGTCGCGGAGCGGATGAATAGAACATTAACAACCAAGGCAAAATGTTTTCTATTCGATGCAGACCTACCCAATACATATTGGGCAGAAGCCATAAATATGGCTGCATATATAATAAATCGCAGCCCGTGCACAAAACTGTCTGATAAAGTAACGAGAACACCTGAGGAAGTGTTTACAAAGAAAAGGTGTGATTTGGGTCAATTAAAACTGTTCGGCTCAAAAGTGATGGTACTACGACCAAAACAGACACGCACTAAGTGGGAACCAAACTCAACAAAAATGGTATTTGTTGGGTATGATGAATGCGTAAAAGGATATAGATGCGTAGATACATCAACCAGAAAAGTGGTAATTAGCCGAAATGTGAAATTTCTTGAATCAGAACCAAATAAAAATAAAGTGCATTATTCAAGTGAATCAAGTGACGATGAAAGCATTGCACAAGTCGATAACTGTGGAAGTGAAACAGAAAGCGAAAAAGAAAGCGAAACATTAGTAGACTCGAAAAGTGAAATGACTGAAAGGGTTGTGAAAAACGACGAAGAAGAAATCAATATCAACAAGTCAAATAGCGACGAAGTGAATGATTTACAAAATGTTCAACCGGGAAATATAGTGAGCCGTAGAGCATCGTCGAGAACACGAAAACCATTTCAGCCGTATCAAATGGGACATTTTGCTTTCATCGTTGAATTGTGTAATGAAATTGAGAAAAATAACGTGACCGAGGCAAAGAATGGTGTAAACGGTGAAAAGTGGTTAATCGCTATGAACGAAGAAATCGAGGCGCATAAAACAAATGGCACGTGGGTTTTAACCAATTTACCAAGTGGCCGAAAAGCAATAACTGCGAAGTGGGTGTTCAAAGTAAAAGCAATTGGAACAAAGGATGAACGTTACAAAGCACGTCTCGTTGCCAGAGGATATGCTCAAGTACCGGGAATAGACTATGATGAAACGTTTTCTCCAGTGGTTCGTCATACATCACTTCGTATATTATTCGCACTTGCAATACGAATGGAAATGAACATTTTTCAAATGGATGCGATTACCGCATTTTTACAAAGTGAATTGAGAGAAACCATCTACATGAAACAGCCTGAGGGCTATGACGATGGCAGTGGTCGTGTGTGTTTATTAAAAAAATCGATTTACGGGCTTAAACAAGCCGGACGTCAATGGAACATAAAATTAAACGAAGTGTTAAAAAAGTTCGGTTTAATGCGTTCTAAATTCGATCCTTGTGTTTATATAAACAATCAGCTAACACTATGGATCGCGGTATACGTCGACGATTTTTTAATATTTCATAAATATGAAAAAGAATTAAATGAAATCGTTGTGTTCTTGAACAACTCACTAAAAATGAAAGTAATTGGAGATGCAAAAGAGTGCATCGGCATAAAAATAACAAAAACAAACGATGTGATTGAACTCAGTCAAAAGAAATACATCGAACAAATATTAAATCGCTTCGACATGCAAAATTGCAAAGCAGCAAAAACGCCTGGCATTCCAAACGAAAAATTGTCAGCAAAAATGGTGAACGGGGGCAACGACATAACTGGTAAAGTACCATACCAAGAATTAATAGGAAGTTTGTTGTATGTTGCACAAATCACGCGGCCTGACATTGCATTTTATGTAAACAACGTAAGTCGATTCAACTCAAAACATTCAAAGGAACACTGGGAGGCTGCATTGCATATTTTGAGGTACTTGAAAACAACAATCGATTATGTATTGAGTTTCAAAAAACACAATGCACACGATGTCTTTGCATATTCAGACGCTGACTATGCCTCTGAAATTGACAAAAGAAGGTCGTGCACTGCTTTTGTATTGAAACTGAGTGGCGCAGCAATAAGTTGGCATAGTAAGCGCCAAGAAATCGTAGCTCTGAGCAGCACAGAAGCGGAATATATAGCATTATCTACAACAGCAAGAGAAACACTATGGGTCAGCCAGTTCGTGAACGAAATATCCGGAATTGATATGCAACCGGTAAAGATCTTATACGATAACACCAGCAGCATCAAGCTTGCAACAGCTGACGCATATCGTGAACGCACAAAACACATCGATGTGCGTTATCATCATTTGAGGGAAAACATCGAAGACAACAAAATACGTGTCGAATACGTATCAACGAACGAAAATGCAGCTGATGCATTAACAAAGGCATTGAACGGACCGAAAAACAATGAACTCGCGAAATTGATGGGTTTGCAATAACCTAACCTTTTTTTGTTTACAAAAATTCAACTTTTTTTTGCATTAATTTCTTTTTTTCCTCTTTTTTCTCTTTAAAACATATTCGACACATAAAATTTATTATTTTGCTTAGTTAAGCGTATTTGTCATACCATAATCAAAGAAAAACGAGTACAGTAAAATTTATACTAAGTAAAGCATTTCAGTCTCAATATTGTCACAGACATATTCAGTTGAAACAAAAATCACTGCAGTTGCCTCACAATCGAAAAAAAAAAAAAAAAAAAATGGGACTGTTCGGATCTTCAGAAGAAAGCGTCGAAATAAAAAACATCGATACGAATGGACAAGTAAATAATAACATAGTAATTCAAGAGGCGCGCGACACACACAATCAATTACTTGTGAACGAAAAACTGCTATATGCAACATACGCATTGATAGGATTCGAGTTGATCAAGCTGGCAACGTACTTGTTCACCACATACCGTAAGAAAATGAAGAAGGCATTCAGTAACAACGGAAACTAAATACAAACCATTTTCTTAAGTGTAGCATTGTAAATTAATATTTTTAATAACAGATATATTCTTCAAAATTATTATTGTAAAGAATAAGAGAGGATGTTGAAATATTAAAAACACGTACACAATGCAAGTGCACAAATACGCAACAACAAACATAGCGTATATATCAAGTTACATACTGCGTTTAGCATATAAAAGAGAATTGTCAATAAAATCAGCACTCTGTATTTTGCTTCAAGTATAAACGGTCGTGTTTCATTTTGCGTTACATTCTTTGCCCGTTTCAGCTATCGATTTTATTTCTTATTGTTCTACTTTTAACATTAACGATTCATGTAAATGAGGGAAACATTGATATCACAAACGTGCAACATGTGCCTGAAATAGCTGCAAACTTACTGTCGGTCAGCAAAATTTGTGAAAAAGGTTTTACTGTGACATTTAACAAAATCGGTTGCACCATAAAAAATCAAGAAGATGAAATTGTAGCTTCTTGTAAAGTAAACGACGGCGGTTACCAAATTATTGAAGTGAGTGAGTTTTGCATGACTGCTCAAAATTGTGTATTGTAATTGTTATAAGTGCGATCACATGGCATAGACGCCTGGGACATATGAACTTACAGTCGATGCAAAAAATGAAAAATGCTGTGAATGGAATTGTATTTGCTGACAACGATAAAACTGTATCTAGGTGCAAAACTTGTGCAAGTGGTAAACAATCGCGATTACCTCGCGATTCATGTGGATTCATGTACCAAAAGCAAATCGAAAGAAGCTGGATCAAAAGTCCAGAAAATTAACATTCGTAGGCTTCGACGATACGACAAAGGGTTATCGATGCATTGATGTAAACACAACAAAATTGACAATCAGTAGAGATGTTCAATTTTTCGAAGACTCTGGGGATGATACAATAAAATTGGACTTCAACTCTGATTCGGAGGTCGAGGATGCTCCATCACCTGTTGATAATCAAACAATCGATTCGGATTTCCAAACACGTGCCACTGTGAATGAACAGGTGGACGAGGCCAGAACAAGTGGAAGACAAAAAAAATAGTATGTACCATTCCAAATTGGTCATCTTGCATTATTAACTACACCAAACACTGTAACTGAGGCATGTGAAAGTACACAATCGAATGAATGAAAAAAGGCAATGGAAGATGAGCTGGCATCTCATGAGGCAAATAACACATGGACGTTGGTAGACTTACCTAAGGGTAAGAAACCAATTAAAGCGAAATGGGTGTTTAAAACCAAATCGAGCAGTATCAACGATGACATACGATTCAAGGCCAGACTTGTGGCCAAAGGATATTCACAACGGCCAGGCATTGACTACGGAGAAACATTTTCACCGGTAGTCCGATATGCAACGCTTAGAATATTATTCGCTATGACTGTCAAATTGAATCTGCAAATCTATCAAATGGACGCCATAACGGCCTTCCTACAGGGAGATTTGGACGAGACCATTTATATGGAACAGCCACTTGGATTTGAAAATGGAACAGACCAGGTGTGCCGTTTAAACAAGGCCGTATATGGACTTAAACAGGCCAGCAGGGCATGGAACTTCAAGCTGAATGATGCACTATTAACTTTCGGATTGATGAGATCAAAATTGGATCCATGCGTATATTACAATTATGAAAGAAAGTTGTTTGTAGCGATTTATGTCGATGACTTTCTAATATTCTATACAAGGGTTCAAGATTTGGACATGTTGAAGATGAATCTTCATAATACATTTCAAATTAAAGAAATTGGTGAGGCAAAAGAATGTCTTGGAATGCGCATCAGAAGAAGAGAGGACTCAATTGAAATAGACCAAACGCCGTACATTGAACAGATAGTGGTGAAATTCGGAGTGGAAAACGAAAAACCATCCAAAACACCGGGTGACGCAAACACAAAGCTGTCAATTAAGCAATGGAGCGTTGACAATGACGCAACGGGTAAGGTCCCATTTCAAGAATTAATTGGAAGTCTTCTTTATTTGTCAGAGAGAACCAGACCTGATATATAGCCTTTGCGGTAAATAACGCCAGTCGATTCAATAAGCAGCACTGCTATGAACACTGGGAGGCTGTGCTACAGATTTTGAAATACCTGAACGGAACCAGGGATGCAAAGTTGGTATACAAGACGCGCGTGGACGATCTCCATGCATATTCTGACGCTGACTGGGCATCCGATGTGGACAAGAGAAGATCATGCACGGGATATGTGCTGATGATGTCGGGTGCAGCAATCACATGGCGCAGTCAACGACAAGAGATAGTTGCTCAATCCAGCACCGAAGCGGAATATCTGGCACTATCATCGACCGTCAACGAAGTAAGTTGGGTGACTCAATTCATAAATGAAATAGGTGGATCAAACCCATCACCAGTTATCATACATTGCGACAACCAAAGCGCAATTAAATTGGGTACAGTGGAAGCATACCGTGAAAGGACAAAGCACATTGAACTTCGACACCATCATATCCGTGATAAAGTGGAAGAAAAACTAATAAAGTTAGAGTATATATCAACGCACGAAATGACGGCTGATGTACTTACAAAACCATTGACCGGACAAAAGAAACGAGAAAATTCGCAGAAAAAATGGGATTGCAACTAAGCAACTCGCCAAATGAATAAGCATTTTCTTTATTTTTTCCACAATTATTTTTTTGTACCAGTACTAAAGTTTTTTATCTTTACAGAAAACGCACGTCAAAGTAATCCACATACGTAAACATTTAGATTTTCTTTGTTCGAAAAAATTTTTTGCATTGTCACGCGTTAAATTTAGCACAGTACATATTGTATAGATTTAGTATAAATAGCGGTTCAGATAGGGCAAAACCAATCAGTATAATACGTTCATTGAAAAGAAAGACACCAAATTTGAACAAGCAATCATGGGGTGGTTTGGATCAGACGACATTGAACGCTCAGAATCGAAAATAGTTGATACGAATGGACAAGTCAACAATAACATTATAGTTCAAGAGGCAGCAGACACGCACACCGCAATGATCCTGAATGAGAAGTTGCTGTTTGCAACATACCTCTTAGTGGCAGCAGAGGTGCTGAAAATCGGACTATACGTCTATCAATCTATCAGAAAATCATTCAAAAAGAAATATTCAAACTAGTAAATCACTTTGATTGTAATTTGTTTTTGCGCAAACTATACTAAGCATTCATTGTATTGAGAAATTTTTTGTCCAAAATTAAAATTAAGATCAAGAAATGTTTGTCCAAGATCAAAATTAAACTCAATAAGAGAGGATGTTAAAATATTATGCAGTAAGAATATACAATAAACAAATCAGTTCTTTATTGTCCGCTGAAAGAAACAGACGTGTTTTCATTATTGCTGCGCGCAATCTATTTACAGTCCGTTTTAGATCAAATTACTTTAGTTTCTCCCCAAAACCTCCCCCGTAGCTACGCCACTGTTGTTACCATTTACTCTACGCTTCTCAAATTCCCTATCCAGTTTACCATCCTCAGAGAGGATGCAGCCTAGGTATTTGAATTGAGACACCTGTTCAAGCACACCACCATCCAACACACAATTGATCTGTTTTCGATTTTTCCCTATATGCATAACCTGTGTCTTTGAACTGCTAATGGTCATCCCGAAGTTCGTACACGCCGTTTCTAAATCGCTAATGCTGTTTTGAAGTTCTTGTTCCGAACCACCAAACAGAGACCATTTCGCACTCCAAACCATTCACTCAATTCACCATCCACTCTCACCGCCGCTTCGCTACATCTGTACAAACTCTCAATTGCTCCCAGAAGGGGAACATTCACACTAGGGGGAAATGACTCTTGCAAATCTTTTCAAAATTTTAGAGAAATCGAAACATTTTCACGAATCTTACGAGTCTTACGAATCTTCATTTACATGTGAAGTTGACAAAGAGATTTGCAATTGCGAGCGTATCTATGCGCATCTTTTTAACACATAATCAAATGCGAATCCTTGCGAATCTTTTATTCATTTTCAAGTATAATATGCGAATCTTTAAATTTTTGATCATATTTTTGCAAATAAATTGGGATTCGCTGCGAGTCGTTTCCCCCTAGCATTCACACCGTATTCATTCAGTACTGACCACAAATTAGCTCTCGGTATACAATCATAAGCCTTTTGTAAATCTACGAAACACACATACATGTCCTTGTTTCTCTCATGGAATTTCTCCATTAGTTGTCTCATCCAAAAAATTTGATCTTGACATCCGCGCATCGGTCTAAAGCCCGCTTGGTTTTCATCCAAGAGCGATTCGACAATAGCTCTGGTACGTTTTTCTAACTATAGGGTTTGCACTATAAACTTTTCCGACAACGCTCAATAGAAAAATTCCACGGTAGTTGTTGCAATCCCTATTACTTCCTTTCTTATGGAGGGGTGAGATAACCGCTCCACCCCATTCTTTCGGCACCACTGATGAATCCCCCGCCAGATTAAATAAACGATATAACCAACGAACACCTACTGCTCCACTGCAAATCAAATATTCATTCCTAATTTCATCTACCCCTGCTGCTTTGCCCCAGCTCAGTTTTCTAACTGCCAATTCTATCTCTCCTATACTTATTCTTTCCATTTGCACTTCAATCTCGCTCTCATTCATTAATGTCACGTTTTCAACATTCGAAAGTTCCTGGAAATATTCTCTCCAACGCTTCAATACATTTTTTCTACCAATCACTAGCTCTCCTGCCTTATCAAAAACGGCTCCTGACGCCTGTTTTTTACCACCATTACGAATATTCTTGACCTTCGACCAAAAAACTTTATTCCTCTGTTGCCCTGCTTCTTCTAAATCCCTTCCAATTACCCACTCTCCTTCTTTCGCTTCTCTCACCAACTCCTTCACTATTCTCTTTTGTTCTCTATATAAATCAAAGTTCTCCACTGTCCGACTTTGCATCCAACGTATCCATCGTACTCTCTTCTCTTTCACTGCCTCCTGCACTTCATCATTCCACCAATCAGTCTTCTTTTCACCAATGTTACTCACATGCATTCCACAACCTTCTTTTGCTGCACTCAACATTGCACTCTTAAAACTACTCCATTCACTATTGATATCAGACGCCTCACTCATTTTTCCTCTAACCTAGCCACAAACGCATTCACCACATTCTCAATCTTCAATTCATTAACTTTCACTCTATTGGTTGGCTTCTGGTTTTTACTCGCTACTCCTTTGGGAATACGCAGTTTGCTTGCAACTAAGTAATGATCAGAATCCAAACCAAAACTTCTATACACACGCGTATCTATAACTGTTTTGCGCACACTATCCTCCACAATCACGTAGTCACAGTAAGAATTCACGACTATATCATCCCCTTCATAAATATACCTCACTACAAGTCTTTTTTCACTACGAGAGTGGATGGACATGGCGGTGTTGCTATGTTTGTACACAATGACATCAGCTGTTCGCTGCGTTACAGTGGGTCCAAATACAACATCGACATACTTACTATTGATATCGTCGAATTATCTACATCATTAACGGTGGTATATAAAAAACCGACGGTTAATGATTCTCTTTTTATTGATACATTAAATACATATCTCGAAACATTGGGTAATTCGATTGTTCTTGGTGATATGAATATCAATATTCTTAATGATACTTCATAATCATACATCGACTCGCTGACTGCAAATGGACATATTTTACTAAACAAATCAGAAGAAGCATATGCAACACGAGTTGCACACAGGATCTTAAATGGTAGAATTTTACAGTCAAACACCATAATAGATAATGATACCCATATGACAGAATGGCGTAGCTCTGTGGGATTGTGCGGAGCTGTGCGGAGTACATAACTGAAACATACACCTTCCTATATAAATTGCTATTACTGAAACAACATCATACATACACATGCGCACAGTGTTCACACTATTCACTGTAGAGAAATAGCGCTGAGATGTTTGTTCTTGCGCGCCTATGTAATATACACCATACACACAAAAATTTTTAAATCATTTTAGCATACAAACCAATATCATATCGGCAATATCATATTTTTTGCTGAATTTTATTATTCAATACAGTTCAGTAATACACTGAAATCGATGAGCGTTCAGCTAACTGTTAGTGATTATACATAGAAAATATTCACAGACGCGCATTGCCAATATGTTTTATTTATTCTGTTCGATATTCGCGCGTCTGTGTATATTTTCTGTGTATAATCACTAACATTTAGCTGAACGCTCATCGATTTCAGTGTATTACTGAACTGTATTGAATAATCAAATTCAGCAAAAAATATGATATTGCCGATATGATATTGGTTTGTATTTAAAAACTGTGCGCAAAATATTCACATATACACACACGCGCATTGCTAATATGTTTTAGTCATTCTGTTCGATATTCGCGCGTCTGTGTCTATGTGAAAATTTTCTGTGTATAATGACATTGATGATTGAATATGTGTGTGTTTGTTGACCATGATACAATAAGAAAATGTCACAGTTTGACACTTGTTTTTTGTCTGCTTTTTTTCAATGTAAACAAATCGAAACTGAAATAAAAATTAAAATATTTCTTTCAGCAGCTATAATATTTATTCATATTTTTCAACCGAAGTGAAATAAAAATTGCCTTATGAGCTAGATTAAAAATTGTGGTGATAAATGTGAATTTACTTAAGTAAAGTTAAATTTTTAAGAGAACATTGCGAATGAACATTTAAAAGTACGTGTAAGGTAAAGACACATAGTTGAATGCATCAAATTGTTGTTGTGGAAGCATCACTACTCCTTGAATACCTGGAGACGCAAGTGGTTGTACAAAAGTATTCGGCGATGTAACCGTTGTAGTTGGTGGAGCTTGAATTTCCATTGCCGCTCGTCTTTTTGTAAGTGTATAAATACCGTCTCCAATGAGACGATTCAAACGATCACATCTATCAATAAGTGATTGTGCATCTGCACCTTCCGACTCTATGCGTTCACTTAACATATTTTCCATCATAGTCTTTTTATGCGGTGTAATTGGTGACTTGTTTTTCATCTTGCGATCACCTGAGCACTTTTCGGCAATATATTTCTTGTTTCCATTGTATAAAATTTCCAAACATTTTACGACAAATGCTGCATCTTTTTGTTTACCTTTTCCAATTGATCGGAGTTCATTCATTTGCGATGACGTGAAAAAATGCTTGTAATCGTCAAACAACATCTGCTTTACTTCCCGTGAATGGTTATCAGCATTAACATTTATATCATTGCTATTAAGTTGTGATTTCAACTTTTGAATTTTCATGTCTTTGCATAAATTGAGATTATTTGATGCGTCCAGCATCTTCTTCAACGCGCAATTATCTTTAACTAATTTTGAATTTTTTTCTGTTAGCTCTTTACATTTTTGTTCAAGAATATTATTTCTTTCCTTTATGGTCTTTAAATCACTTTCTACCATTTTCATGGTTTGTTTCTCTACAGTTTCCACAACACATCCTTCTTTCTCTATGATAGATTCATTTTCGACATCGACAATACTCTGCTCTTTTATTTCTTCTTCTAACCGTTCCAAATAAATCGAATTTGCTTTTTTACTGAAATAACTTTCAATAGAGTTCTTTTGAGATTTTTTGGCTTTTTTAATTGTTTTACTCTTTTTATCCATGCTAATAGAAAACCAAAAAAAATTGCACTGAATTAACAACAGACTGATGATTGATATGACTGTATGCTTTGACGAATAACTGCCGATTAATGAGACACTGCGTGCATTGATAAGTAGCCATTGATTGAATGTTCGAATTTTCTATAGCACTTCTAACGGGTCAGCAAAAATGTATGTGATTGTGTGTGGTCCAAATAGAAATTGGCACTCATACCAATAAAATTGTTTATTTTTTTCATAAGTGCTACCTATTATAAAGTGATGAATATTTTGTTTTTTATATACAGAACAATGGAAAAGCAAAACGATTCTTTTGAAGACCTAGCCACTGATTTTTTGAAATCATTTGATGAATATGATGACAACAGCATAATTATACATGAAACAACCCCCAAGCCAAATATTACAAATCCCGTCACTCGAATGGTCAATGATGTTTTGCTTAATCGCGCAAAATATAATCAAAGTTATGCTGCTGCATCTGCATTTAGTGAAACTCTGAATTCTGTTCCCGGAAGTGAAATAAAAATACCAACACACAAAATTAAATTGAAACGTGAAGCAACTTTAAAATTTAAATATGAAACTCATATATTCTGCGACACATGCAAATTGTTGTTCAAGAAAGGTGAATTCTGTTCCAGTTGCGAGAAAATTACGAAAAAAAATAAAAATAATTACTTCATATTCATACCGATTCAACAACAAATAATGCATATTCTTGACAAAAATTTAGATTTGATTGTGCGTCATGTAAGCAAAGATAGGAATGATAATTATATATCTGATGTCTTTGATTCAACAGTTTATAAGGAAGTCAATTCAAAGTATGAAGACCAAATTCTATTGCCGCTTTCAGTTAGTGTTGATGGAGCAAAAATATTTAACAGTTCCAAAACAACATTATGGCCAATTCAAGTAATTCAGCATTATTTACCGGCGAATATCAGATTTTTACATGAGAACATATTGATTGTTGGCATATTTTGTGGACCTGAAAAGCCAGACGTGTCAGTAATTATGAGTCTCTTTGCTGCAGAAATGAAAGTGTTAAAACAAAATGGAATTTTCATATGGCATGATAAAAAATTGCTTAATTTTTCACCAACTGTGATATATTGTGTTTGTGACATTCCAGCTAGAGCTCAAGTACAAAACTGTAAACAGTCCGGTTATTTTGGATGTATGTGTTGTTTACAAAAAGGAGAATCAGTAAAAAATCCGAAATCTGAAAAATCATATGTTCGATTTGTAAAATCGCAACATCCAGCTTCAATTCGAACTCACAGGGAAGCTATTGTTGTTAGTCATGCAATTTTGAAAGGAAGAGAATTAACTAACACAAACGGTATAAAAGGTGTGTCTTGCATGATCGGATTCAAAGACTTTAACTTGGTTGATAGCTTTGCATTAGATTATATGCATGGAGTCTGCATTGGTATTGTGCCATTACTATTGGATATATGGTTGGGGAAAAAAAAACTAATTTACAATGATGATGAAATTTATCGCTTCAAACCGTTAAATGCAAAGCAACGCTTGGAATTTAATCGACGAATAATATCACTTAAACCACCAATGAAAATATCGCACAAGCCTAGATCAATATTAGATAGGTCTTTTTTCACTGCAAATGAGTTTCGAAGCCTATTATGGTATTACTTGCGGTTTTGTCTTTATGGAATTTTCGATAAAAAACTGATTACACACTTTGCGCTTTTATCTGAAGCCACATATTTGTTGTCAAAGGTGCGAATTTCAAAAGAAGAAATAAAGAGAGCTGATATAATGTTGAACAAATTTGCTGATCAATTTGAACAATTTTATGGTAAAAATTCAGTTACAATTAATATTCATCTTTTGAGGCATTATGCAAACTCTGTGATTAACACCGGTCCCTTATGGTGCCACTCAATGTTTCCGTTTGAGTCGAATATAGGGAAGATTAAGCGTTCGTTCAACTGCACAGTTGACGTTGTTGAACAAATTGCAATCAATTACAGTATCAAAGCAGCATTTGATAGTAATATTGAAGATAACTGTGAAAAACATCGAAATCCCAGAATTATTCGAGAAAGACTTCAACATTTAAAATTGGAGCAAGAAAAAGTTTTGCTTGATCATGGAATAAAAGTTGAAATTGGACAAACTTATAGAATCGGTTATGAAATGACATGGAAAAAACAAATTTTTAAATCGTTATTGAGCGTTACGACGAAATCAGTGGACTATTTCATTCAATTGTCTGACGAATCAATGGGCATAATTGAATGTTATATACAATTTGACAAGCCATATATGATTGTTAGAAAATATGAAGTTGTCAAATCTTACAGTCATTTAAAACAAGTTCAGCCGATTCAACCAAATACACGTCAAGTACATGCTTGTGATACGATTCAACAGAAATTAATATATTTGAAGTTCACATTTTCTAATGTATCATTTATGGAAATCATAACAAGTGAGCCAAACTCATTTGAATGCAACTAATTAAAACATCAAAAAAGTGAGAAGGTGAAGTTCATCAAGTCATCCTTTCTTCGTTGCTTGTGATTTATTCGTTGTACATATTCATTCCCGCTTTAAAAAAATGATGTTTACATAAATACCGTTACTGTATAGTGAAACAAAACCGACGACACTGTGCAATGTGGTGTGCGAAAAAAAATATACTCAATCGAGAATCACTGCGTTACTATGGTTACTTTGACAGAGAAATATTCATATTGATCGTACTCAATCACTTACTATTGAGACTCTCTCCGAACTGGACCCACGATTCGAAATTCTCAATAAATTATTTCAGTGCAAAGTGAATATAATTATATCGACATAGTTAAAGTTTGAATATTTACATTTACAAATCATATCTAAGGAAAAACAAGACATATTGTGATATTGTGTTACATTTGATTTGATTTGATTTGTTTAAGTTGATTCTTTTTGTGAAGTTTGTTCCTATTTTTACAATGGAACGTATAACACGTGGACGTGTTGTTTTGGATATTTGCGGTGTGCGAACCGTTTATGGGAGAATTCGCGACGAAAATGTGAATTTGAACCATGAAATTCAAAATATTAATGAAAATATTCACAACATGTCAATTGATGGTAGTATATTGATTCATATAAGCAAAAAAATTATTTTCAAATATTTTAATTGTAAATGTATTTAAATTAGAATTTTATTATGCATTTCCAGCAGACACAGTTGATGATATTGATGATTCGCACGATTCTACTTTGAATATTGAACCCGAAAAAGAAGCAAACCAAGAGGAGGTCGAAAATGTTGGTAATTTGATTGATTTTACAACACCGTTATACGATGCACAACCAGTTGATGTGATTGCCAGAAATGTTGATAATAACCCATTGTTTGGTAAGTCTATTATAATTTCATTTGCTGAGAAGTTCTCAGTGAGAACAATACAACACATATAAATTGCACAAAAAATTATTCAAATATTCATTTATTTTTTCTTATAATAATCATTGATGAAATATTCGAATTTCAGTAGATGAACGTCTAGAACACATTGATGGTGCTGGCAAAATGTTTAAGCCATTGGACGATGATCAACAAAATGTTGGAAACATTTCAATGATTGGTGAGAACTCTCAATTCTCTATGTCACTTCAAAATTCATTACATAATTTTGAATAAATTTTCCGTTTTTCTATTGGCATTTCAAAAAAATTCGTTAATTTTCAAGGAAATTCTTTATATTTTTTCAGTTGATGAACGTCCAGAAGCTATTGGTGGTACTGGCAATTTCATTGATCCGGTATCAACCATCGAGACTTCAGACGAAAATCAGCGATGCGATGCTCACGAAAAAAACCAAACAAATGCTGCACATTTGCCTATAAGTGAGTTTTTGAGTTAATAAATTTTTTTCTACTTGATATTCTCACTTGTGGTATAATCATGCTATTATACTATTTCCCAATTTTGCTTTCCTTCTCCAATTTTGATAAATATGAACCATTCTTTTTTATTATTACTTTTATTTATTTCAGTTGAAAAAGCACAAGGCAATATCGATGATGTCGCAGATTTAACTTCACACGGTATTTATGATTTTTCAAAATCAAATAGGGGTTTATGCCCAATATCAAGATAATTATCGTAAAATATTTCTAAAATTTTCATTAACTTTCTCTCTTCAGATCAACGCGGTCAAATGCTGAATGTGGGTGGGTCTGAAAAAATCGATGTTGGCCAAGTCAATGCAGAAGGCGTTGATTTGAACAATTCTATCATTTTCGTTCAAGAATACATTGATCTTTATGAAGATGAAGACGAAAATGCCAGTGAAGTGAAGTCTCAAAATCAATCTGATGCAGACGTGAAGCCTATCATCGATTTAATGCCAACATTTTCGATGCCTGTACCGGCCAATATTAAAGAAGAAATGACTGAAACTACTCTTCAAATGGAACCGGAAAATATTGGCGAAATAAGCCTTCATATGGTTGATTCGAAACCGATACTCGAATCGGAAGGTAACGCAAATTTGATGCCACATCGCAGACTAACAATGCCAACACCAAACATTATCAAAGAAGAAGAAATCACTGGTGACAAAAATAACATCTCAAAAGACGAAAATTCATCCGTTTCCTCATCGAACATTAATCAAAGTAAATTTTATGTCCATTATTGTTCACTTTTTCCTTGCTTATATTATTTATTTATTTATAAAGGTGACTATTTTGGTGATGGCTCAACTACTTCATCGGACTTTACATCACCACCCGATCGCACACAAGATCTCATTCGCTTATATCATGCTCAGAGCCAACAACAAAAGAACGCGGCAGCTAAGAAGTTAGATTTCTGATGAAAACAATTTCATTTTTTCGTTCATTTTATGTTTTTTCTTTAAAAGACGATTCAAATTCATTTACATGTAGACACCAATTCGTGTCCGTTGGTTTTCATTTAACAAAAAATACATTTTTCTCCTATTCTTATAGTTGATTCTGAATAAATAATAAATAAATCTCATGAATTTATTTAACTAGCTATTTTCCAAATAAAAATTAAATAATTAAAAATATCAATCGATTTTATTTGTTTACATTGAAAAAAAGCAGACAAAAAACAAGTGTCAAACTGTGACATTTTCTTATTGTATCATGGTCAACAAACACACACATATTCACTCATCAATGTCATTATACACAGAAAATTTTCACATAGACACAGACGCGCGAATATCGAACAGAATGACTAAAACATATTAGCAATGCGCGTGTGTGTATATGTGAATATTTTGCGCACAGTTTTTAAATACAAACCAATATCATATCGGCAATATCATATTTTTTGCTGAATTTGATTATTCAATACAGTTCAGTAATACACTGAAATCGATGAGCGTTCAGCTAAATGTTAGTGATTATACACAGAAAATATACACAGACGCGCGAATATCGAACAGAATAAATAAAACATATTGGCAATGCGCGTCTGTGAATATTTTCTATGTATAATCACTAACAGTTAGCTGAACGCTCATCGATTTCAGTGTATTACTGAACTGTATTGAATAATAAAATTCAGCAAAAAATATGATATTGCCGATATGATATTGGTTTGTATGCTAAAATGATTTAAAAATTTTTGTGTGTATGGTGTATATTACATAGGCGCGCAAGAACAAACATCTCAGCGCTATTTCTCTACAGTGAATAGTGTGAACACTGTGCGCATGTGTATGTATGATGTTGTTTCAGTAATAGCAATTTATATAGGAAGGTGTATGTTTCAGTTATGTACTCCGCACAGCTCCGCACAATCCCACAGAGCTACGCCATTCTGTCATATGGGTATCAGATATGAATACTTTCTTTCCATCACGGACAATCAATTGTCTGATCATAAACAAATATTGTTAGCATTAAAATCGTGTTCACTAAGCAATACCAGAAATCGAACTAATACAGTCATCTTACATGATAAGTTAAACATTGCGGAATATAATTCAGAAATGAAACAAGTCTTGAATAATTTCAAGCCAATAAACTTTCATGAATTAACCACCAAACTTAAGCAATGCCAAATAAATCATACATCAACATCAGAAATGAAAACCAAACGTTCATGTTTAAAGCCTTGGATCAACGATGAATTGTTAAATTTAATCAGAGAGAAAAACAAATACTTCTTGCTTAAAAAACGCTGCCATACTAATACATTTATCGACTCCAAATACCACGAAATTAGTAATACGATAAATTCATTACGCAAAACTGCAAGAACAAATTACAACTCTACATTGATAAATAATTGTATCAGCAAACCAAAACTCCTTTGGAAAAATTTAAACAATAACATATACAACAAAACACATACCCCCATAAATGTTTCAGCTATTACGGACATGAATGGAACGGTAACCAATGACAAAAACATCATAGTCAATACATTGAATACTTTCTTCATTAATGTAGGTAAAGATCTGTATAATAACATTCAGCATTCTACTGCAGAAGTGATTTTGAATATGAACGAATTTCCAAATTCAATGGTTCTGTATGATGTCACACAATTTGAAATTGAAAACAAAATAAGCTCGTTAAAAGCGAATAACAATTTGAATGACAGTATTTCTGGTGTTGCTTGTAAATATCACAATAAACTTCCGGCAAAAATCCTTTTTCCACTCATAAATGATTGTTTTGCAGCGGGAGATTTTCCGAGCGAACTAAAAATAGCAAGAATCATTCCCTTATTCAAAGAAGGAAATCCAACTCATGCTACCAACTATCGACCAATATCTATTTTACCATTTTTGTCAAAATTGTTTGAATCACTTCTATGTGATCGATTAAATGATTATTGCGAAGCATTCAAATTAATCCACCATAACCAGTTCGGTTTTCAAAAACAATCGGGTACATTATCAGCCACCCTAACACTAGTTGACATTATTCAAACAAAATTAGATGCAACAAAAAACAATAAGGCTGGTGTTGTATTTATTGACCTTCGCAAGGCGTTTGACACAGTGCCGCACCAACTTTTAATTGAAAAACTCAATGCATATGGAATTAGAGGTAATGTGTCTAGGCTAATCCATAACTATCTCACTAATCGTAAACAATATGTCGACATAAATGGTGTAAAAAGTATCGTACAATCAAACCAAAACGAATTTTCACTTCCGCAGGGCAGTAATCTTGGTCCGCTATTATTTATTTTATACATTAACGATATTTTTAAAATAAAACTAAATGGCAGATTGATACTTTTCGCTGATGATGCTGTACTTGTATATTTTGATACAAATGCCACAAATTTGCAAGAAAAAATTCAGGAAGACTTGAATGCGATTGCTCAATGGATCGTGGCAAATAAACTAACTCTTAATATTAAAAAAACAAAATATATGCTTTTCAATTATACCGCAGCATCTAACGATGATTTCACACTGCAAGTGGGTGGACAAGTATTGGAAAATGTACCCTATTTTAAATACTTGGGTGTCTTTATACAGAATAATTTAAAATGGAACATGCAAATTGATAATATTTGTAGAAAAATCATTGGTATATCTTACATACTAAAAAGACTGGGCAACAAAATTAATCAAACAACTAAAATCTCCATCTACTACGCTATAGTTAATAGTCACTTAACGTACAATTCTCCCATATGGAGTACGTCGTTACTGAAAAAAGATGTGAATCGCCTTCAAATCGCGCAAAATTATGCCATTAGAAGAGTGTTCAATTATGAATACTATGTAAAAGATATCCATACTCACGAAATAATGCAAAAATACCAAATTCTTAATGTTAGACAATTGTTGTCCGTGAATGAAACCTTACTGATATTTAAAATAAAAAACAATCTGATTAAATGTGACCACAAACTAGAAATGTCAGTGAACCATAATTACATATTACGATATCATTTACCAAGGCAATCGAATTGCAGAACAAATCTGGGAAAATTTAGCATTTTCCGTACATGTACTAATACCATAATAAAATTGGGCTTACTGGACGTCAGAGCGCGCTTATACAATTTTAAAAAGAGATGTAAACTTTGTTATGGGTTCTTTTTTCTCTCTAATTCTTACCGATTCATTACTTACGCGTTCACGATTTTTATTCTTCTATGCTTATGACAAAATTACAATAATCTGAACTTTCTATTTTCACTTAATTTTATTTTCTCAATTACTCTTCTCTTCTTTCTTAATTTAAGTCGAATTGGCCAAAACGAATTACAATCAAAACTTACAATTGTATTTATTTCAATTGATTCTTTCTCCGGTTCCCAATCCGATGCATTTCTCGAGGTTACTCTGGTATATTCCCAATTTTAGGTTAAGCCGACGATCCTGTCGATGATAGCTAACGTTCTCTTGAAAATATCCTTTTATCCGACGATCCCGACGATGAATTTTCTCTTTGAGAGATAACGGGCAATTTATCAATGTTTTACTCGAGTCAAAAAAAAATCACAATTTTTTAGATAACGAATTGCTTATTAAACGGATACTTATAGTGCTACCCACAATGAGTACAATTTATCAATGTTTTACTCGAGTCACAAAAAATCACATTTAATTTAAATATTACAATCGTTTTATCTTATTGGTATATAAATCGTCTTAACGCATTCACTGTCCGAGTAAGAGAGAGCGTTTCTCTGTTACAAGAGTGTCGATATAGCGCACACTCCATTTTCTATCTGTTTCACATTCCGTATCTCTTTACATTGCGCGCCCTCCTTTGAATTATACATATTTGACATTTTTGAGCAAATTGACATTCAGTGTCAATTGTTTCCATTTCAAATAGATTTTTTCATCTTTTAACTTAGTTTAATTTTCTATTTACAATTTCTAATCCCTACATCTACCAAAACCAGAACAACTTAAGCTATTGATGATGGCTAATGAGGCCATCGATGAACTCTACTCGTGAATTCTTATATCGACCATTCAGCTACTAACACATGCTAACCTCTTTCTACCCATTATTGATTAATGTTTTAGAGCAAAATGTAGAAAATAAAATAAAATAAACATAGGATGCAATTTAAATATAGGTCTCAACTCAGAAATTAACTGAGACTGTTTTATAAGCAAATTTTTAACCTAAACACATACATTGTAAAACCAATATTGTAAAAAACAAAAAATCGACCAATAAATTATAATAATAATAGTCGAGAAGAGATTTCTGATTCTGGCCAGGTTTTTCCCATGAAAACATATGAATATTCTTGTGTTTAAAAAATGTATTTGTGATGACTAAGTCTGAACTCTGGCAAAAATCCAGTAATCTCTTTCCGTTACCATTTGCTTCCATGTCTTCTCCAAAATGACCCAAAATGTTTGCAAAATTCTGATTATCTCTACCTACTCTAGCATTGAAATTCCCTAGTAAAACAACGTTTTCATTTCCCTTACGATAAACAATATCATTCAAGTCACCATAAAAATCATTCATCTTTTCTGCATTTGCACCTTCACACGGGGAATACACACACACGAAGCGATACACTGCGCCGCCTAACTTGATTGAAATCCACATCATTCTCTCACTCACAAATCTGTGATATTTATTTATTTATTTGTTACGAAGCCTAAATTTATGTCAATACGTGTTCACTAGCAAGCTAGTGAACATGCTGGTCATAGACCCAATGCGACATAAATTCCGCCCATGGTACGACTTTAAGAGAATACAATCAGGGGTGGGGATTGGGTCCGCAAAACCATGGTAAAACCGGCCTGCCTCAGGAGAGTCAGGGGAAATACATAATTATTTCACTTAAAGTTAGGTTACGTTAACAATGGTAAACAAAAGCAAAATAAAATAAAGTGAAAGGAAGAAAAAGAATAGAAAGAGAAAAATAGCTTAAGACTAATTGGCAAAGAAATTGCACAACATGTCACCGAGTAAATAAAGTAAACGAGATTAATTAATTTCTATATTATTGCACGGATCGTAGGTGATTTTTTAACGCGTTTTTGAAGGTATCTAACGAATCGTTGTTTCTTATTTCATTTGGTAAACTATTCCAAAAATATAGACAATCGACTGTTCCAATCTGTTGAAAATGAATCAAAAGCTGAGCTCCGTGGCCTCCCCTCGTCCGAGGCCCATCATTACAGTTTCGAAAAGTACCGTTTGATTAATTACATTATCGCGAATTATTAAAAATTATTCAAAAAAATTGTTTATTATGAGCAACAACGACAAAAAGTGCCACACTAATAGTAATATTATCGAAAATTTACTTGGCAACGATCGAACAATAAGATTCAAAGCAATAATAAATGCGTAACACTGTGATTCAATTGAACGCGCCAAACTGTAAACACAAGCACTGACAAAAACCACGACAATGTGAAACGGAAACAAAAATCGATAGCAATATAAAGATCAGATGCACTAAAATTTTACTTCAATTTATAATATAAATTCTTATCATCTTTAATTAAACCAAAATACACAAATAAACACAGAATAAATCAAATTTGAAATAATGAAGTCGGTGTTTATGCTTCAGAACAGTGCCGTAGCCAGACGGGTGCTGAGGGGTGCGGAGCACCCCCCAAAGTTTTGAAGCCTCCATTTTTCAAAAGTATCTTATTCGAAACGAAATGCAAGAAAGTCACATAAACAAGAAAATAACGAAGAATATTAACAATATTTAGTCTATGCAGGTGCATAAATTTCATATTTAAAAATGTTATATGTAATATTTATTATTCATCATAATAATGTCATAGTCCAGGACTATATTGACATAATAAAAGATAGTCGCGTACCTTTTGTGCATTCTCATCGGATTAAAGGTGTTCGAAATTCTGTATGTCATCTATAGAGACCATCTTCGTGGTAAAAAAAAGCAAGCTTTTCGCAACAATGCCGCAGACAAAGTATAAGACAAAGTAAAAAATGTATTTCATTGTCAATCAGAAATATATGTTCAATTATAAAACAATACATTATTCAGCACATAGAGAATTTCTCCATAGTTAAATTGAATTTCAATATCACAATTTTATTCCAAGTCCAATATAAAACCAATATGTAATCAAAATTAAACAAAACAAAAAATCTTTATGTTACTCCAAATACATATATCATTCGTAAATATATTTAAAATAAATAATAAATCGAACCAAAACAAAATTTGCAAAATAAGCTTAAAATTATTGCAATATTCTCATTACTCATTATCGCATTTGCTGATATGTAATTGTTTAGTCTACTATCAAATTGAAATAATAATTGAATGTACGAATGAATAAAGAGAAGAAAATGCATTTTTGTCATATCGCAATCAGTTCATTATCATTTGTTCTTCCAAACAAATCAATTTACTGCAAAGTTTTATCAAAATTGATCTATATATGGCATTCAAAATGTTCTTGTCGGATAAATCATCGAAGAAAAAACAGAAAAAAGATGAAAAAGCTGTTGAAAAAAAACGAAATCCAGAGGTAGTATCTGTTGCAAATATGTTTTTGTAAGAAAAATTGCAAGCGAATTGTTGTTATTTTAGATGACATTGGAAAGTTTGTTAAAAAAAAAAACCAAAACATTTGAGTTCAGGCAATGAAGATTATTCAAACAATCCAACTGAAAATATTGGCACGAATGAAATTTCAGCTACATCTGTAAATATACGAGAAAATATTGAAAATCAAGGTTTATTTAATGAGCCTGTTTCAGAACTCAGTTTAAGTGTTAATTCAAAAGAACCTAAAGATATTTCACGTATAGGCGAAACAAAGAAAGATCAAGATTTGAAAAACTATATATTCAAACAACAAGCGGATGGTCGATCATTTCAAAACAGTTGGCTTGCAAACTATCAGTGGATAGAATATTCAAAAGAGAAAGATGCGGCATTCTGCTACGCATGCCGAAAATTTGGGCTTGGTAATATGTCTGATGTCTTTGTATCTACTGGTTTTAACAAATGGCAAGCTGCATTAAGTGCTGGAAAAGGTTTCAAAAAACACGAATACAGTTTATCTCACGCCAACAGTATGCTTTCTTGGAAAGAAAATTGGTCAAGGTCAATCAATAACCAACAAGTTTCATATCTTTTAAATGAAATTGTAATTGAAAAACGACGTTATTATTTTAATTCGATCGTTTCAACAATTATTTTTTTGGCTGAAAATGAATTACCATTGCGCAGGAATTGGAACAATGAGGAAAATAAAGAAGTTGGTTTATTCCAGAATTTATTTAAATTTGGTTTAGAGAAGAATGACCAATTACGACGATGCCAAGAAATAATGCCATCAAATGCAACTTACACTTATCCAACCATTCAAAATGAAATCATTCAAATAATAGCTGATGTTTTACGCGAGAAAATTGTATCTGAAATAAATGAATCTACATACCGCACATTGATGGCAGATGGAACCAAAGATAAAAACGGTCGAGAAATTATATCAATTGCCTTTCGATATTTAAAGGATACAAAACCAGTCGAATCTCTTCTTACTTTCGTGAAAGCTGACGATATATCAGCGAATGGTATTACACAATTAATAATCGATCAAATTACAAAGTATGGTATTGACGTTTCTAAAATTATTTGCCAATGCTACGACGGCGCCGCTGTTATGAGCGGGAAATACGGGGGAGTCCAACATTTGATACAAGAATTTTTTGACAGAAAGATTCCCTATATTCACTGCTTCAGTCATCGACTACACCTTGTGGTAATAGCAGTAGTTTTGGAAATGGAATCTTGTTGGCTATTTTTCAAATTAAACTTCTTCATAAGTTTTCCAATCGATTTAAAATTCGAAAAATTTATGAAGGCACAAACATTCCTCATCTAATAGAGACACGGTGGTCTGGCCATCTCAAGGCCATTCAAGTCATTTTGGAAAACTATAGCGAAATACTTGACGCATTGAAAAAAATGAAGAGTGATGTTGGATACAACTTAGATGCAGATGATGTTGCATTAGCTTTTGGTTTGGAAAGTGCCGTCACAGAAAAGAAATTTTTGTTTATGTTGGAATTTCTATGTGGACTACTCAGCTTAATAGAACCAGCAAATAAAATGCTAAAAAGTCGTGAGGTTGGTTTTCCTCAAGCTAAGTCAATAATAGAAGCTGTTCAAGAAAATGTACTTGCGTTAAGGACGAATGAGTCTTTCGAACGTTTTCTTCTTTTATGTGAAAAATTGGCTAACAATTCCACAGAAAATGGGCCTGAGCCGAGACCACAAAGAATTCGTCAACGCAGTAGCCGTTTAACTAACTCCATTGTAATGGAAACGCTTGGAGAACGTCACATCGAATTGGGATATCAAAATGAAGACGAAAAAGATGTATTGTTGTTGAAGTCTCAGTACTTTGATATAATTGATCGTGTTTCAACAGAAATGACGCGTCGCTTCAAAGAAAATAGCGATATTCTGTCTGCTATCAGTGAAGTTAATAACATAGATAACGATAATTTTGATAGTAATATTCTTGAGCCATTAAGTGAAATTAATTTGACTTTGCCAACTGAAGCTGAATTAACCATTGTCAAAACATATTTATCAAAAGAAGAAAACAAACGTGGCAATTCCAACTTGGAAAATATATTTCCTGTAAGAGAAGCTGTGCAAGACACATATCACCTTTTAGAAGCAGCTGAAACATTTGGAAGTAGTACCGCCATTGCTGAAAGTTCATTTTCAGCTTTATCGAGAATAGACACAATACGCCGTATGGCCATGACGGATCAGCGACTTTGTAATCTCACATTATTGGCGTTTGAAAAAAAATTTTTAAAAAGTTTGGATCCCAAAACTATTTTACAAAAATTCGCTCTAAAAAACCGAAAAATTCAGATATGATAAAATTAAAATAATTCTTCATAATCCTATATTTTGTATCATTCAAAATTGTCCGATCAATTAAAATTATATCAATATTTTACGACCACTATAAATAAAATAAAGGGAAACTTGCTATATTGAAAAAAAAAAGAATATTGAATATTTCAGCGCACCCCCCAACATTTTTTTCTGGCTACGGCACTGCTTCAGAATGACACTTGTCGTATACAACAAGTCGTACAATATCATCACAGTGAACCGAAATCATAGAATTAACATTGAAAATTAATTTTTATCACGACAACTTCATATAGATGCGATGAGAAAATTGTCGATTTATTTATATTTACAAAAATAAAAATTGATTATACGCGTAAAATTGAAAAAATATATTATTTAAAATTTTTGGCTATTGGAGCGATATGAAAACCACGGTGACAGTCGTGGCTCAACGCCATCTAGTGTTTTTAGGTTTACATTATAGGGTTAAAATTATATACGAATTCTGAATAATCTTCAAAGTATTTTAGGCTTTCATTTTGTTATTGCGTCAATTTCATTAACATCAAGTGTTATTGCGTCAATTTTTAATCATTCCGGTTTGTATTTCTTCATTAATAATTTCTTACAATTTTCCAAAATTTTAGCGATTTTTTTTCTTGTTACATTTACAATTTAAATTTTATGCCGATAAAAATAAGGTAACCTTCACTATGTATGAGTTCAATGCAGTGTCTGACTCAGACCGCCTGAGTAAATATGCATTCCAACGTGAAAATTTTCACGAAAACAAAATTTTTGTTGAGTAAATAACACGAGCATTTCATATTGTAATAGAACAGTGGAACAGTGTAGCTTTTCAAGGGGTTTTAATAAAGAGTCTTTATGTGAAACCATTTTTTACTGTAACAAAGAATAAAGTACACTGCGCAAAATTTTAAAATATCTTCACAAAATGAAAAAATTTCGATTTTTTTTCATTATAATTTTATTACAAGTTATTTACTAAAATATCACAAAAACATTATCTAATAAAATGTGTATTTATGGTATTTTTTTCAATTTTTTGCATTCAAAAATTGCGAACTAATTTTACCGATACTTGACATGTCGAACTAGACATGTATTTTTCTCAAAAAAAACCGGGTTAATATTTGGTCCATTTACCCTTGGACTTTCAATGCGACTATCGCTAAGTTCAAAGTATCTCAATGATCTTATTTTTCGAAGCAACTGCATTTTTTTTAAATGGCGTCTCCACTTCTATCAAATCAAACAAAACAACCGATGTTACAGCGTCTAACGAAACCAAGTTGAACGAACAACATTCGTGTAAAACAACAAATGCTTAATTCAAAATTAATTGTTGTTTTTATTGTCGTATTTTTGATCTTCTTTATAGACTTCTCATGCTGAAATGGACCAGACATTCTCGATGATGTTCATATCTGGTGATTTGACCGGTCAATTGTCGAAAAGATTGATTCCACGCTGCTGAAAGTCGGCTAGAGTTGACCTGGCCATATGAATTGGAGCGTTGTTTTGTTGAAATTGCCAGTCTAAATTAGCGCATTCATTGCTATATGCTGGGAAATGAATGCCGACCATCTCCTGGTACTGTATTGCGTTCATTCTGGTTGAAATGAATGACAGCGGCATCTTTTTCAAGTAGCCAATGCAGCCCCATACCATCGCAGAACCACCACCAGATTGGCGCTTACTGAAAATCATTTCTTTGGTGCGAAAATCATGCCAATAATAGGCAAAGCCATCTAAATTGAACTTTTTTTCATCCGGAAAAATGATTTTACGCCATTTGTTTGTCCAATGAATGTGATCCAGAGCGAATTTCTTACAACCCTCAATATTGGCTGGTTTGAAATCTTTTGAACACGTCGAACACCAACAGATAAATTGTTTTCAGTCCCTAATTGCCGGGCAGATTTGAAACTATTCGCCGCACATCGAATTAAAAGCCGTTTTTGCATCATTGAAAAGGTTGATGGCAGACCAATGTGCTTGTTTTTGCCATAGTTCTCGCGATTTATGAGGAAATTTATACAATTAGTTTACACTTTTTGGAAGCAAAAAATCGAAAAAAATACCATAAATACTATTTTTCTTAGATAATTTTTTTGTGATATTTTAGTAAATAGATTGTAATAGAATTACAATGAAAAAAAATCGGAATCTTTTCATTTTGTGAAGATATTTTAAAAAATGTGAGTGTCGGTAAAATTAGTTCGCGCAGTGTAGCTAATTAAAAGTTCAGTAGGCACTGTGTAATATGTGTGTGTCGATGCTGAACATTTACTGCTAATGAAACATTTCATAGTTGTGTTAAATTTGTAAAAAATTCTACTGAGCTGACACTGAACATTAGGGTGGATTGTTTTTTTGATTTTTTCTAGGATTTTGATGAGTAAATAATAAGTAATGTTTTAGTATTTTAAAAAAATTATTATTCTAAATTCGTACCGATTTCCACACAGAATTTTGTATGAAAATCTAGATAACAATTCATGAACATCTGCATATTTTTCTCTAAAGTCAGCATTTTTTGGGCTCTTCTTTGACATCCGGATAAAGTAATGCGATGCTTTCGTCGTATACATGCAAATTTTGTGATAAATTTGTGCATTTAAATGCTTTTAAAAATTGCAAATTGTGCTTCAACGGTTGACATTTTATGGAAGGAAATGTTTTCGAAAAAAAAGACTATTACGAAATTCGAAATTTAATAAATTTGATCATTGTGAAAACTCATTTCTTGAATTGAATGATTTGTTTTAATTTTTGTCTTAAAAGATAGATCTTCTATCTAAATATTAAAATTCTAAAAAAATTTAAAAAAAAGATCAAACCTACTGATCATATTTCTTTAATTAAAGTTTGCGCAATTTGAATGAAATAGTTATAAATTTTTTCACATCTGTTTGTGCAAATAAAAGTGGCTCCACGAGTATGAAACCCATCAGATATAATTATCACATTTACATTAATCTTTTGCGCACTTCCAGCGGAATCATTTATACGGCGTGTGAAAATGTTGAATCGAAAATTGTTGGCTGTTTTGTTAATTAGCTTCGTGATCTGTGAAGTGAGTTGCATATTTGAGTAAATAATTGTTTTTATTTATATAATTAATTCAAAATAACACAGAACACTTTTCTAATAGTAAAGGGAATTGAAATATTGATAATAAATTATTTTCTCTCTACAGCTATTTGTAGCAAATGTTCAATGTGTGAGTAAACAAAAAAACGGCAAAAAAGCAAATACTTCAGGAGGACAACCGAAAACTTCAAACAATGCAGCACCATCAACCTCCGTTCAACCACCAGTATCAGTGACTGAAACAGCGGGACCGGGGCCCATTGATGGTTGCAAATGCGATTCCTGAGATTGTCATCAATAATTTTGATTTCCTCAAAAATTAATACTAAAATGACCAAACAATTTCAAATATAGAAATTTAACATCAAATCTAGAGGTTTTTTATTTTGTCTGTAAAAAACGAATAGAGTATTGATGAATTATAATTTTCGAGACAACAGATTAGTATTCTATGTAAAGTTGAAATTATTCGCATTCTAAAGTTGCAACTATTTCAATACGAACATTTCTTCCTTCATTTAGATTCAAATGTATATACATGAAAATTAATGCGATATTCCAATCTAAAAATCTATATGAACACTTCTTTCTCCTCTCAATAATTTTTTTTTAAAAAAATCGCATATATACCGAGAAAATCCGAAAAAACTCAAAAACCGTCAGCTAATTTGTAAAATGCTGAATAAATTTGGAACATTTTGAATGTTGTATAGATGCAAAGGAAGATAGCATCGTTAAATTTGTTCATAGCATTCGCAATGAATTGTTCGTTTTTCAACAAAAAGATTTTTTATTTATGATCAAGACTATATACAACCTTGGTATTAGGTAATAACAATTTAAAAAACGTAACGTAATTTACCCTCTAAGTTGAAATATATCAAATTATTGACCATTGAATTATTCGTAGGATTTTACTATCCAGACTTGTCTATTATAAAATAGACAAAAGTCAAATAAATGTGAAATAAGAACACACAGTTGAAAATAGACTGTACGTTACAATGGTTGAAACAACATCGGGAAATGCTATTAGTTCTTGTAAGATGGTCGAGAGGGCGTTGTCAGTTATACAAAGAAATGTACATAAGAAAGATCCCTCTATACCAAAAATCTTGCTATTGTTCAACAAAAAGTGGGTAGTATTTCTAGTAGTTGGGTTGAAATGCGAAGAAACAACACAACAAATGACTGAAAATAAGTGTAAATATCATGAGTTTAACTACAAATTCGATATAAAAAAAATACCACGAATTCGTTGTCGAATGAAATGTAAAAAGTATTTTCAATCACCATCGTGTGCGAATGAAATATTCTTCAAAGTAATTTTCTTCAATGAAATGTTCTTTATGTAAAAGAGAATTTGCCAAATATTGCAGAATGTGTAAAATGGAATTGCCAATAAGACAAAAATGCTAAATTGATACAACTAGACAAAGTTAAATTGATTCATCTGCCGATTTACGGCTGGGATTCGGTATGGTACAAATTGATGCTGTGGTACCTTTGCAACAATGAAAACAAAGACACAAATATGTAGTAACACTGTAATACGAGCTTACAAAAAATGTATAGAAATACCAGTTCTGGCATAAAATTTAACTGTAACGGTCAACACATATCATAAGTACATATCTAATGTCACACTATGTATGCACTCATTATGTATTCAATAAAACAGTTCTAATTAAGACATCAAATGAACCGCACGTAATTACTTTACATGACGATCGTGAAATTGAGACATAATAGGTGTTTGAGACATAACCGTGTGCATGGTTGAAAAAAAATGCAAAAATATTAACTAAATAGCGTGAATTTTTTAAATTTGAATAATTATTAAAAATAAAATGAATAAAAATATTAAATCATATTAAACCAAAAAATAAATAAAAATTCAAATGATGATTAAAATAATAAAAATAAAACCAAATGGAGATATAATGAACCGTATAAATAGACTTTCATGGAGCCAAGATAGAACCAAATTTATAGTTTAAAAAAAAAATTTCTCACCTATCTGTAGTGAATGTAACTTTTTTACTCAGCTCTGGAATGCCTACATCGAAATCATTGAACACGTCAATAATTCTTTGTTTCACTACGTCTTTTGTTTTTACCAAATCAGAAATGAGACCCATGTGGAAAACCAATCGTTTTTGCTCAATACAAAGAGCACGAAGCAAAAACACATTTGCAGTCATTGCCATAAATGAATTAGCGTTATACTGATCAGTCCACAAATCCAAAGTGCAGCCGGGACCACGTTGTTTGAGTGCTTCCTTGAATATAATTTTTATCAAATCTTTTGCTCTATTTGCTTCATCAGTAATAAAACTTTTAACTGTATTCCTGGACGGAAAATTTTTCAAAAATTGTTCCATTGTAATATTGGGATATTTTTTTCCCCATTCGAATCCAGCCATAACCAATTCTTGCAGTCCGGAATATTCAGTGGCATTGAAAGGTCGCAAATCCAAACATATAAATTTGGCGGCTGCTTTTTTCATGCATTCTAAATCTTGTGGGGCAATATTTATATCAGCTGTCTGAGACACTTTGATACATGAATGTCGCAAAAGCTGTGTTGTGTTTCCATCCAAACGATAATTGTATAATACCGTTTCACATTTGGTACAAAAGTAAAAATATTTAATAGCATGTCCTTCATCATCAATAATTTGATGCAAAATATCCCAAATAGTTGACCGTGTTCCTTTTTTTACGCAATGTGTAAAAATTTCATTTTTTATTTGCTTCAAAATTTCCTCACATTTTTTACTTGATTCTTCTGTGAAATTAAAAAATATGAAACAACAATTATTAGCAATGTACATATTATGGAATGAAACATTGCGTCATATTCCGAAAAACACTAATTTACCGCTACTCAATGGAGGTAATATTGGATCAGGATTTTTTTGACGAATTTGACGTTCATATGTTCCATCAGCTATTTCTTCTTCTTGCATTTCTTCTACAAGTTGTCTGTGCACACCTAACATTTTCAATCTTAAACCACGGCCTTTTCCACGCGTTCGAACACGGCCAACCGCACGACCACGGCCAGAAACTGGAATTGTATTTGTGGGTGTCGATTCAACTGTCCAGATACTTTTTCGGGCAACACCGGCTCTGTGTGCATTTATGACACGCAAATGAGTTTTAGGTTTTTCAAAAATCTTTGACTTTTTTACTGGTACATGAAGAAAATCGTCTTCACTTTCATTCAGTGAAAAATCATTTTCACTTTCCGACGTAAATTCAATATTATACTCTTCAAGCTGGTGTGCCGTAGAATGGTAATTAATATTTTTTCTTCTCTTTCGAACACACATCTGATGATGCTTGATTATTTGATTCAACTTCCAAAATTATTTTAAATTACAAAATACACAATATTAATTTAATAAATATATATTTTTTTGTCTTTCACTGGAATATTCATTAACTTACAATCTTTTTCTCTGTTCATGATAAAATTAAATGTACTTAAATTGAAATCGATTCTAATGACAAAATTTCAATTGCAATTGTCAGATTGCGAATGCTTTACTATATATATTTTTTTTCTTTTCGAACGAACGAACGGACAAAAATGAATATTCTTGTTTTTTCGAACGAACGAACGAACGTTCGTTGACACCTATGTCAGTTATTGATTAAATAAGCATTACAAAATATCGATTCCATTTGGATTCACAGACAGATTTTTATGTTTAACCTGTCAAACGTTTATTCGAAACTGGAATAAATTTCATACCATTCCGTTTAGGAATAAACATGTATTGGTTTATTCCTAATAAGTATAATGTCAATGTGTGAATCTGAACCATACTTAATAACATGACATTTGACGTGTTATGCTTGACGTTTATACCGTATAGGACATGGGGTTATTTACTATTGAATGACTCTACCGAATGTCAAAAGTACTAGCAGGTACGTTGATCAATTTGAAATGTACTGAGTGACGACTGTGAATGTAAAATATATTCGTTTACGGTATGTAGTCAGTTTTTGAATATGTATGTACTTTGCTATATTAATTATGAGCACCAATTCAGCACAAAATGTCTGTGCAAAAATATTTGAAAAAAAAAAATATGATTTATTTATTGCTGTTTTGGCATTGGAAGGGGTTCGAGAATTTTTAGAAAGGTATTCAAGTTATGGTTGCGGAAAAGTGTATCGAGATGCTGAAGAAGTGTGTACACAGATTGGAATTATTCCAGAATTTATTGGCGCTCATAAACGTAAAGCAAACAGATATTGCATAACTTCAAAAGAACAATTTGAAGCTGATGTTTTCTTATATAATTATATAGATTATGAAATAATCCTTCGATTATAATCGAAGTTGCACAAAATTTATTATCTGATCGACTCGAAGCACTACGAAAGCACAGCGACATGTTTTGTTTTTTGTATGATTTCAAACAATATGAAGAAAGACGGCAAAATGGTATGTTGTTGAAATCGTGCAAAAGCTTGGAAAATGCACTTTCTTACGATGGAAAATCTGATATTGACGGAGACGAACTATTTGTCGAGTTTTCAGTCGTGTCTAATATGCTGAAAAAAGAAAATATATTTCATGTTTTAGATATTCTAAACACTATAATGAAATACAACATGGAAAATTTGGTGCCGAATTTTGTGGTTGCATTACGGATACTTTTGACAACACCAGTATCTGTTGCAAAAGGTGAACGATCGTTTTCGAAACTCAAAATAATCAAAAATTACCTACGGAAGGACTCAACGATTTAGCACTGGTTTCCATTGAGCATGAAGTGGTAAAAAAAAGTGTAGAACTGAAAAATTTGTACTATTTTGTACTACTAATATTTTTTTTTAAAATTATGTTTTTTTTACCAAATTTCTTTGCTTTTATAAGAAATAAAACACCACTGAAAAAAAAGAAAAAGAAACAGTAATCGGAGAGAATAATAGTTATTTTATTTCGCAAAAATTAAAGTAAAAAAGGTGAACAAATTTAGAAATAAGTGGTTTTGTCTGAAATTATTATCTAACAATTATATGATTTTCTATTTAAAATTCTTGGAATGTACTCTTTTGTGATTTTTGTCATATTTTTAATCAACTTTGGCAAAAAAGTATTGTACGGAATAAAATGACTTAGGAGTTCTTCGATATCAAGAAACAGTAATCGTTGGATGGAGAGAGATTTACTTATACAAATGGTGATAAATTTCTTTCACATTTCTTCTCATTTTGGCACTAGAACATAAATTCAAAATAACATAAAAAATAAAAGATTTAACAGTTAGTTTGACATTGAATTTTGACACTTTATTGATACACACTTCAGATAAGACTGTTTTCTGTATAACAAATTCATGAAATAAAAAATAATTTGATATAATTCAGTAGATGCAAATTTATGAAAAAAAAAAAATTATATAATTCGGTAGAAGCAAATTAAATAAAGATCAATTAAAAAAAGCTATTTTGAAAATTATGTATTTTTTTATGTAAAGTAAAAGTGTCATGAAAAAATTTGCGATATGGACCAATTTTTAGGCGTTATTGTTCCCATTGTTTTTACGTTCGACTTTTCGTTTCATACCATGATAAGCATCTTTGTATAGTATATACAAAATTTCAAAAACACGAAGTGCAATTAACACGTAGACAAGGACTCTTCCTTCTTTCCACATTTCCAGATGTTGTTGGATGATGACATTGTTGTTGTTATTTATTTGCCCAGATGAATTGATATCTGCAGCGGATTTTTCAGATTTAGACGAATCGGATCCCATTTTTTCTATTATTCACTTGTCGCGGTCGTAAATGTATTTTCCAACACTATTTTCCTGCTTCTTACTTTTTCTTTTACTGAACTTGTCTACTTCAAAGTAAGCCGTTGAATGATATATGAATCGTACTACATTTTTATTTTACTTTGATTTGCAAAACATTAGTAATGTTAATAAAATGCTTTGTCAATTTTATTTCATACATAAACATAAAACTTGGTTTGATTAATTTTTTGTGTACATTAAAAAATCGATTATAATATTGGTTGTAATTCCAAACTATTTATGTCAACATTTTTTGTGTTATTATTTGTTCAACTGTTCTTAATTCATTCCAATTTTTGTTATGGAATATTTGGACCTTTCATTAGCGAAAAACAATTCAATTTCGTTGGTTTTGATTTTTCTTCTTTTTCGTCAATTAAAAGTTTCATTTTTGCTTCTTTTGTGCTCTGGAATTTTATTTTAGTGTTAATTGACAATTTTTTGATTTTATCCATGATGTATGCTTGAATGTTACTTTGAGAATGAAAATATGATTACTGATAATTTCCTTTATTTAACGAATAAAATTTTAATGTTTATTTAGTGAGTGAGATAAACTTATATGTTTATAATAAAATGATTATTCGCTAATTATAAGGTGACAGATTGATTTGTGAGCATTCATTTATTCTTTTTGGGGCGATGAATTATTTTTACTTGACAGTTATATTCAAACGAATATTCGGAGAGATATTTTAATAAATTTATATATTAAATATTAAATAGGATTTTTATAATGGATTCATTGAGGAGACATATTGCCATGACTCGTGGTGATCAAATTGATTTGAATCCGGATATGAATCCAAATGCGAATGCATACAGAAAACACTTGAAGGTAATTGCATAAATTACATTAAGTTCATTTTGGCTTTATTGTAATTGTTTTTTTAAATTTAGAATGTAGAAGAAAGACAGACAGCAGTGCATAAGTATTATCAACATGGTTGGCGATGCACTGTTACTGATTGCAACCAGAAATTGCGGAAAACATGGTATGAAACAACAAACCATTTACAATCGCATTTGGCCGAAGCGAAGGTGGGCCGGAGAAATCACGCCTATGAATGCGATGGTTGTTATCAGCTTTTTAATGATTACAAAGAATTAGCAGTTCATATCGCTAAAGATCATGTAAAAGAAACGTTTCAATGTAAAAAATGTGACAAACGATATTCTCAACATTATTTGTTGCTTCAGCACATTGAAAGACGTCATCCATAATGTGAGAATGAAAGACATAAAGACTTGGACTAAACGTTATTGTGACTTTGATTTTGACTTTGAATATATTTTTGGTATTCAGGAATAAATGCTGCATTGCATTATTTTTATAAACTTCAGATTAAGAAATTTACTGCTATGTTGAATTGTTTATATTGGATTGACGACACTGTGTCCACATAATTTGATGATTTTGTAGTTTGATTTCATTTTCTTTTATATTTTATGGAAGTATGTAAATATGATGAACTCACTGAATGCTTTATCAGAAATGTACATGTATCAACATGATTTAATACAAAATTGAATATTCACTTAAATGAATCATTACTTCAAATTCATTTCACAACAAACCATTATAAAACGTTGTATTGAATACATAATTAAAAAATGTATTTGTCTCACATTTCTAATAAAAAAAAGATTGGCAGACCACCAACCATTTCACCGGAATCTTACGAAGACAAGTTTATAGAATATCGAGATGAGATTTTTCTCGAAAATGGTGAAATAGCCAAATCAAATAATGAAGTATATAAAAGAATTGCAAGTGAATTAAAAATTAATAGTAAGGTAGTTTATCTTGATGCAAAAAGATTTGCAATAAAATTGAAATTAATCGATTCGGAAACAAATTACAAAGAAGAAAAAGAAAAAAGTGTTTCAAGTGAGAATGATGAAAGTGAAAACGACAATGTAGAACATTACACATTATTTGAAGAGAATTTTAAAGTTCATCAAGATGATAAAACATATAAAATAAATATTAAAAATGTTGGATTGTTTGACGATTTATCATCAGATAAATTGAAATTACAAAGTGAATGGTCGGATAACTTAAATGAAATAGTTTGGGAATTTTCGAGACTTCCATGTGCTTGGCGATTTGATGATAATAAAAACGTTGCGAATGAAAAAATTGTATTTGGCACATGTCGCTCAGAAGAATGTAACGCCAAATTGATTGTATACACCGAGAATAATCAATCATTGCTCAATATTGTCATCAAAAATTTTAATATTGATGCAATTCATATTGATAAAAGAGCAATGAAAAATGCAAATAAGAAGAAAATTATTGAATTGCTTAGAAAAAATAAGCCATCATATGTATTTGCTGAACTGGCAAATGATATTATACAATCAAATGATTATTGCCCTGCACATTTACCAAAGAAATCTACAATAAGAAAATTAAAACAAAGAGAAATTGCAAAAGATCTACGAGATAAAGATGCGATTAGATCTATATGTATTATGAAGACAGAAAGCAAATTTTTTAAATCCATCACTGATATTGGAATTGACCCATTTTATTGTTTTTTTTCGACTCCTGAACAAAAGGAATGGCTGCGTTTATCAACACGCTATAAAAAATGTGTATTATCTATCGATTCAACTGGTAATAATTTATTGGATATTTCAACATACATACATTCAATTTTAGATTCTTTATAATTTTATGCAATTTTACATATGTAGGTGCTCCAGTTAAACCACCACTCTACTCTAGTTTATCATCAACAACTGGTAATCTTAAACCCGTGTTTTTGTATGTAATTTCATTACATACTGATGGAACGAATCGGCCAATATTTCAAGTGTTGAGTCAACGACATACATCGGATTTCATTTCATATTTTTTAAAATACTGGAGACATGTATTTAATAGTAAGAAAAATCCACATGAAATAATTATGGACAATTCTAATGCACTAATTCTTGCATCTGTACAAGCATTTACTTCTTACCAAACCAAATTAAATTATTTAAACGCATGTTATGACAAACTCTTTAACACTAAAACAACAAAAATTGAATGCTACATCAGACTTGATAGATCACATATAGTAAAAGCAATTCTTGGAGCAAAATTTATAAATGATCAAGATAGTCGAGTTAAACAATTATTGCAACGAATTTTAGGATATTTGATTACGGTTAGTGACATCAAAATAGTGGAAAAAGTAATTTCCAAGGTTTTCACTTTAATTTTAAATAAATTTGAGCGGACAGAAGAAATTACGCAAATTAAGTGGGATTTGAAATTATTATCTGAAAAAAAAAGACATCAGTAATATGTTAAATAATATAGACATTAACGATGAATATATTAATGATGAAATTGAAATTGGTGATCGAGACATTTTTACTAACAATGAAGATTCAAAATTTGAAGTTTGGATAAAAAAAATAATATTAGAAGTTCGCAGAAAATTCGTTGATTTTGATTTAAATAATATTGATATTGAGATTCAAAGAGAGAAAAATTTGATTGAAAATATTTATTATTGCGAAGATAAGAAAGGTAAATTAGAAAAGGGCCTTGTTGATTTTTTATCAATCATTACATTGTGGAGTAACATAATGATGGATTCATTTAATTCACCAAAAAATACTACAGCCACATCATCACCAACAGAGGTACAGTTTAAGAATGTGAAATGTGTAATTTTCCAAAATGAGAAAGGACTTCGTGTTGATTGCTTTTTAGAAAAGTATTTGAATTATTTGCTTGGCAATTTTAAATTTTCTTTAGCAGACCATAAAAATGAACACATTAAATTTGGAAATGATAATGGTGAAAAAATACAAAGTAATTATGATAAAAATACACACAAAAAAATGCAAAGTGATGTTGATGAAAATATAGAAGAAAAAATTGAACATGATGATAATGATGGAAATATACAAACAAAAATTGAGGAAGATGATGATGATGAAAAGAGAAAAAAAATAACAGAAAATGACGAGGATATTTTACAAAGTGATACAGAAAATGATGTTGTTAATATTCGTAATCATCCCGTAGAAGTTTCACAAGAAATTTGGAGAGATAAAAATGTTGATATATTAAAAGAAAGAAATGTTGTAAAGTCGAATAGATCTTCCAAATCTATTTTAGAAGAATTGAAGCCTTTCATATACCGATTTTACCAAATGGCGGTACTTCAACTGGAAATAATAAAAATTCTACTATTATTTCTTATAACACTTGTCCATTCGATGTTTTGTATCAAATATATGCTGCATTTTATAAGGACCTAACAGAAATACGAAGCAAGATTGATAAAAGTAAACAACCCTTTGATAAATTTATAAAAAATTCATTCGCAAAAGAAAAAATGAATGAATTAGTTAATGATCGTAATAAACTTTTATGTTCCTTATTCGCAAGAAAAGTTTATACAGGCGTAAAAAATATTAAAACGATTGATGTTTTCATGTGTATAAATGAAATGTTTAACGTATTAGCAACACAATCAAGCATTCTTTACAGTATGAAAACACAAAACATATGCAAAACATGCAATAAAATCACTAATCAAAAAACTCATAATTATATTCCAAAACAATTCAAAGGTGATTGGAAAACTGTTATTGCAAACTTGCAAGCATATATAAATATTAACCAAACTATCGATGATGTTTGTAAAAAGTGTTCATCGCATTTAGACGTTGACATACATTTCAATGACGTTGTTATTATACACATTGAAGATGCTTATCCCGATGATAAGGTTTATCCAATTGAAAAGGAGAAAATAACGAAACTAATTGACTTGAATGGACAAAAATATGAGTTTCGAGCTGCGATTCAGTATGGTTCACTTCATTTTATTGCACATATTATTCGCAACGATAAAAAATATCAAACATATGACGGCTTAAAAAACGCACGATATCGAAGAACTCCTAAGTCATTTTATTCCGTACAATACTTTTTTGCCAAAGTTGATTAAAAATATGACAAAAATCACAAAAGAGTACATTCCAAGAATTTTAAATAGAAAATCATATAATTGTTAGATAATAATTTCAGACAAAACCACTTATTTCTAAATTTGTTCACCTTTTTTACTTTAATTTTTGCGAAATAAAATAACTATTATTCTCTCCGATTACTGTTTCTTTTTCTTTTTTTTTCAGTGGTGTTTTATTTCTTACAAAAGCAAAGAAATTTGGTAAAAAAAACATAATTTTAAAAAAAAATATTAGTAGTACAAAATAGTACAAATTTTTCAGTTCTACACTTTTTTTTTAGTACAAATCTAAAAATTGAGTACTAAGTTTTTTTGATGGTACAAAATAGAACAAATTAAGTACAAATTTTTGGTCCAATAAAAGTTCTAAAAAATGATGTGAAATTTTTAGTACTAATCTAAAAATTGGGGTACAAATTTTTTTTGACGGTACAAAATAGAACAAATTAAGTACAAATTTTTGGTCCAATAAAAGTTCTAAAAAATGATGTGAAATTTTTAGTACTAATCTAAAAATTGGGGTACAAATTTTTTTTTTAACGGTACAAAATAGAACAAATTAAGTACTAAATTTTCAGTAAATCAGATGTTCCAATTCTCAACATGACTCCTGACATGTCACACAACCATAAAATCTATGGTTTTTCTATTTCGATTTAATATGAGATTCAAAGGGGCGCGGAAAAAATTTTGCACACAGGCGCCGTCAGCGCTTGGAATGGCTCTGATTATACTCCAAACTGTTTTAACTGAAAGACGTAAGAATGAGTGACAGTGAAACAAGTTTACTTTTGGATAGTGGATTAAAAAAGAAATGCAAGTCAAACAAAGAAAAAAAATTAGCTGAAAAAAAAAACACCAGAATATACAAAGGTGAAATATGACAAATTGATTGAATCACCATCGCCATGAACATCAAAAGCGTGTGCATACTGTGGACGTCATGACACAAAGAACATGGATGGTGTTTACGTAGTAAACAAATTCAGGTCAACTTAAATCTCTTGATAAATGATGAATCAACAGTTTAATTCAGGTCAACCTAAATCTTTTAATATTTAATAAGCAGTTTAATTGAATTGTTTAACAAACATTAGTTGCATTGACTTGTTTATTTATTGTAAATAGGTTATAATGCTTCCTTATTTGTTAGCTATATAAGTTCATGATTATTAATAAAGACTTCAGTGTGTATTTTATACGCTCCACTGGTTGGAGTAGAAGCAAATCAGCCTTTTACTTGACCAGCGTCAACAGATGGAAATGTCAAGAAAAATTTATTTCGCAGTAAAAAATGAGAATTAAATGTTTCATTTGAATGTCCTTTTCAATAAATATATCATATTTGCAACCTGAAATGTTTCATTTAATTTTATTATTGATTCTTGTTGAATCATATTTTGCAGCCTGCAAGTATAACTTAAAATGAATGAAAACAATGATACTGAACAAATTTCTTTACACAATTAATTTATTAATATAATTTGAATTCAACAATTGTATTGATATAAATGATAACATGAAAACACAAATGAAAAAAAAGTGGTAATTAAACAAAATCTTCATTATCAACATATGAATTATGTGATGAGTCCAAATCCAAGCCATTTTACTAAAGATTTTCCTTTGTTTTTGCGTATTACTTTTTCAACTAAATAAACATGAGAAAATGACTTTTTTGTAATTCATATTTGTAAAATGAACCTTGGATTGGTTCTTCACTTAAATCTTTCAAAAGATACGTTGTTGGAACTGTATGTTGTATTTTTCTGATTTTGAATACTTCAGCACTCCAATTAGCTGTGTAACCCTAGGGGGAAAGAACTATTTGCGTATTTGCAGGCATTTACTGCTATTTGCACAAAGTTTGTTGTTGTTTTTTTACGTTGCTTCGTTTATCCGTAGCAAGAACAAATAACAGTGTACATACGCACACACTTATTGGCGTTCATTTGCAGTATTTGCACCATTTGTTTCAGTTCTTTCCCCCTAGGTGTAACCTTTTCCGAATAATGACTTATATTTCCTGATGCGTACAAGATCACCGACTTTGAGTTTATTCTTTTCATGAATGTTTATTGTGGAATTGGCCTTGTATATGTCGATAATAACTCAATTTCATTCTCTGGAGTGACTTCATTTGGTTTCATTTCGATTGTACGATGTTTATTGTTATTATATTCGTCGGTGATTTTTTGTATTACGTTTATCCATCGGTGATTACCATTTAAATTGAATACTTTCCAAAGTTTTGTTAACAATGTTCTATTTAATCTTTCAACAATTGACGCTTTAAGTACACTAAATGTTGCATAATGATGAATGTTATATGATTTCATTAATTTGCTGAAATTCTTGTTGAAAAATTCCTTTCCGTTGTCGCTGTGAATTTTTTTGCATATACGACCACTTTTTCGGAAAATCGCTTCCATTCCATTTGTTACACAAACACCAGTTTTGTTTTTGACTGGCTCTGTCCATGCAAATTTTGAAAAAGTAACGATTACAACCAAAATATAATTATAATTTCTGTTTTCTTTTGCATATTGAGTTAGTTGTATTAAGTCAATTTGAAATGTGTCATCAATTCCTCTCATTACATAAGATCGTCGAGGAAATCTTTCCTTTTAGTTCTTCAATTATAGATATTATTTCATTATTTCATTATTGTCCAGCACTTTTTGATGATAAGAGCAACGTAAGCGATCCACTAGCTCGATTGGATCATCCCAATATGTATATTCAATTTTATTTTTATCTTTGCTGACAAGCATGAAATCGGTTTGAACACTACCGCCGGTTTTGAACATGAGTAAAATTATTTCATTTAATTTCTAATTTCTGGAATCTCAACAACAACAACAACAATAATCATTTAAAGACCATTATTGCCCTTCAGCGTCTGGTCTATTTTGTAATGGCAGCCTCTCAACAATTCTTCTCCAGCAAACCCTATCGAGAGCCACGTCTTGAGTTTCCCCATTCCAATCATACCCCCTTTCGCTCAAATCGTTCTCAACCGAATCCAAATATCGCCTCCGCGGTCTACCTCTACCTCTCGGTGCATTCACTTCCGCATTCAAAATTAACTTCGGCAATCGATACTCATTCATACGTTGTACATGTCCAAACCATCTTAATCTCGACTTTCTTGCTATCAACCGAATCCACATTGAAATCCTCACGCACTTTCTCATTTCTAATTCTATTCTCTTCTCCCATTGGTCCCTACGCGACACTCTCGAAATCATACGCAAAACTTTCATATCAGCCACTTCCAAACCATGAATTAAATTGTTTGAATCAGCATCAATATTCTCTGCAATATTCTCCGAAGACTCATCGAAAATGAGCTTCCTTTTGATTTTATTTTTGTTAATGTTCTCCGGAGTCTCTTCATGGGGAAATATAACTATATTGTTGTCGAAATTTTTAATATTAATCGCTTTTTTTGTATTCACTTCACTTTCATTCACCAAAAGTTTATCTTTATTTTCAATCAGCTTGTTTAGTGGATCAATGATTGGTTTATACTGCTCGTGAAATTCTTCATTATTAGCAAGTCTTTGTCGATGTAAATCACGATACTTTTTCTTTATTGCATTTGTTGCCATGATAATTGCTTTCTTTAATTTCTTTTCTTTTTCGTTTGATTTCATAATTAACTTATAAAAAATAAAGTTCTAATGAACGATCGAAATCACACTTGATATAATTACGCAAACGCTTAGTCATCAAATAAAATGAAATTGTCATCAAATAAAAGGCTCTTTCCTATATTTACCATTTTTCATTGTATTCTCTGTGTCTATCACAACAAAACCGTAATTGTCTTGCCAGCATAATACACACATTTGTTTGAATGTATAGAAATCCATATCGTGAGAAATTCCGAAGTCATTGAATATGTGTTTGAGGTTTGCGTCATCCAGGCACTGGTTTTGGCATAGATTTTGTATGGCATCGCTATCTATGCCGATACCTATGCAAGCATAGCCGAACCAAAGCGTTTGTGTCTGGCGTCATCTTGTTTGAATAATATTAAAAAGTTTGTATTTTCGCGTATCAGATGTTTTGGCATATGAGTATAGCTCTGACTCAAGTAAAATAGGTCAATATTCTTGTGTCTACCCATACAAAAGTATTTTCGCATATGACGTCATCAAATATGAATATGGAGTTCGGTTTAACGTTTTCAACTGGTATAACAGCCTCATCACTTGCAAATATATGAGGGGTTTGGAGCAAAAATGGCCTTTGAGAATTTTTCGTGCAAAAGTGTCCCCGACCTATTTGATATCAAATAGGTGAGCTAAATGATATCAAATAGGTAAGCTAAATGATCTACCCTGGTAAGCAGTCTATATAGCCCTGTACATTTGTATGTGAGTCTCCCGGTTAAGTGCCATCTAAATGAACAAACATAAATTAGATTCACCAACATTTGATACTGACGTGTGTTTCATTCATTCCGTTTATTATTCTTGTAACTTGATCATCACAGACGTATAAATACAGTTTTACGTTCATGGTAGCAAAGCGAAGTTCCAAGAAAGAAATAAAAGTAAATCGACGAACAATTAGTTTACATAGTGATAATTGAAAAACTGATTTACGTGAATTTATGAACAAAATAAGCGAAGTGAAATTTATGAATAACGAAGAAATTGAATTCAATCGATTGGCACATTTATACATAGAAGAAAGTTCACAGAATCAAGATATAAATACAAGTGATAGTGAAATGGCTTCAAGATCGGACTTTGCAGTGGAAAAGTTAAAGGGTAGTGAGAATTACTGTGATTGGTTCTTCGCGATGGAGAATTACCTCACAATGAAAGGCTATGGAAACTGTGTAAAGCCTAGTGAGGAAGACGGGTTAGTAGCTGCAGAGAAAAATGTCGAAAAGTTAAATGCAGCGAAAGCAGTCTTATGCCTCAGTATGGAGACCACCTTATTTCCACATGTGAGAAAATGCAAAAGTGCTTTAGAAGTGTGGAAAAAAGTGCAAGAGTTATTTGAAGACCGTGGACATTTGCGACGCACTGGATTATTGGAAAAATTGGTCTTAAATAAACTTGAAAATTGTGATTCGATGGCCACATATGTTGCAAATGTCATGACTACAATTTCAAAGCTGGAAAACATTGGTTTAACCGTCGATGAAGATTGGACCATAGCTTTTCTGTTAGTGGGTTTGGGCAAAGAATATAAACCGTTCATCATGGGATTGGGAGCGAATAAACAAATTACATCGGATGAGATAAAGATGAAATTATTAGATTCGGACAATCGAAATGAAAACGGTGATGCGTTGCTAAGCAAAGCAAAATTCGGTTCAAAGAAAAAAAAGTCGTTCAAGAAAAAAGAACGACGTTGCTTCAAGTGTAATTCGATATCGCATTTGCAGAATACGTGCCCACAAAAAGAAAAAACAGAAAAGGCAACAAGTGGGAATGCAAATAATGCATTTTGTGCATTCTTGACAATATGTGACGGAATTATAAGCGATGAAAATGTGAGTGAAACAAATAATCAATGTGAGGCAATGGTTTCAAGTTCAAGTGAAGGCGATCATAATGCATTAGCAGCATTTTTATCCATTACCAATGAAAATAATTGGTATGTGGATAGCGGTGCTACAAACCATATGACTCCAAATGGTAATTTGCTGAAAAACAAAAAGACGAGTGAAATAAAACACATTACAGCTGCTAATAAAAATAAAATGCCAGTGGAATGTGTAGGTTCAACATCAATTGAAACTGATGAGAAGCAGATTTGGTTGGAAAAGGTTCTTCATATACCGAATATGGCAGTCAATTTGTTGTCTGTCAGCAGAATTGTGGAAAAGGGGAATTCAGTGTTGTTCAATTCAACTGGTTGCGTTATTCGAAACGCAAGAAATGAAGTAGTGGCAAGGTGCAAACCTACAAATGGACTTTATAGCGTTGGTGCAGCAAATATGTGTATGTTAACAAAAGGCGAGACGTCGGCAATGCTATGGCATAGAAAACTTGGACACGTAAATTATCAAACGTTGCTAAAAATGAAAAATGACCCGGCATACGGTATTTCATTTGAAAATGATGATAGTGAAATAAAGAAATGCGAGGTTTGTGCCAAGGGGAAACAAACGCGTAAGTCATTTCCAGTAAGTGTAACAACAAGTGAATTACCTTTATTGCTTGTACATTCTGACTTGGCTGGCCCCATGGAACATGTTTCATATGGTGGAGCAAAATATATGATGACTTTTGTAGATGACTACAGCAAAAGGGTATTTTTGTATTTTCTGAAGACAAAATCAGAAGCCCTTGACAAATTCGTTGAATTTAAAAACATGGTAGAAAATCAAACCAGCTACAAAATCAAGGTACTCAGAACCGACAATGGTACAGAGTATTGTTCGGGAGATTTTGAGAACTACTGCAGATTAAATGGTATCATTCACCAACTGACTGCACCATACACTCCTGAACAAAATGGAGTCGCAGAGAGGATGAATAGAACCATTGTAGAAAAGGCCAAGTGTTTATTATACGATGCCGGTCTAAGCTTAAGAGCGTGGGCGGAGGCATGTCACATGGCTGGGTACATTAGAAATCGTACGCCAACTGCATCTCTAGATTTCAGATCGCCTCAGGAAGTTTGGACTGGTGTAAAAGTCAACATGAATCAAATGAAACTGTTCGGTACACCAGTAATGGTACAGGTACCAAAGGCACGACGTAAAAAATGGTCACCAAATTCGGTTAAAATGGTGTTTGTGGGTTATGATACGAGAGCCAAAGCGTATCGCTGTTTAAACACAGAGACAAACAAGGTAATTATCAGCAGAAACGTAATATTCCATGAAAATGTCTCTCCAAATTTGTTAGAAATCGAAGACGATGCAGCACAGGTATCATCTGAAGCGGAAAATTCAAATGCTCAGGTAAACGAACGTACTGAGGTAATGGAATCTTCAGCGAACAACAATGTTGAATATGATGATACAGTTGCCACATTGGGCAATAATACTGCAAACAATGAGGATTTTGAAGACGCACAAAGCAATGGAGAGGGTAGCTCGACTGGAGCAGACATGGAAAGCACTACAGCTGACGCAGGGGATGAAACATATACCACAAGAGCGAGAGTGGAGCCAACAAGTACTCCAAGGAAAAGTTCACGAGTAAAAACACCATTTATGCCATTTCAAATTTCAAATTTTGCTCTTATTGCTACAGAACCGGGTGATGCAACGGAAGCACTCAAGTGTGATGAAGGCATTCATTGGAAAAGGGCTATGGATGAAGAGATGTCATCACATCGGAAAAACGAGACATGGGTTCTCGAAGAATTGCCAGTAAATTGCAAAGCCATTGCAGGTAAGTGGGTATTTAAACGCAAATTAAATAGCAGCGGCGAGGTCATACGTCATAAAGCGCGTTTTGTAGCAAAAGGATTTGCTCAGAGATACGGTCGTGACTATTACGAAACGTTTGCGCCGGTAGTCCGACACGCTACAATCAGATACCTATTTGCATTGGCGGTGAAAAACAAAATGCGCATTTATCAAATGGACGCTGAGACGGCATTTTTGCAGGGAGATTTACATGAAGATGTATTCATGCAACAGGCTCAGGGATATGATGATGGATCAGGACGCGTTTATCACCTTAAAAAGGCAATTTATGGTTTAAAACAGGCGTCACGAATGTGGAATTTGAAATTGAACCAAGTATTAATCCAATTTAATTTTTCACGTAGCAAAACTGACCCCTGTGTATACTGGCGCAAGGGATTAATTGTGGCTGTCTATGTGGATGACTTCTTAATTTTTTACACCAATGATGAAGAATTGGTTGAATTGAGAAAAATGCTTCACACGAATTTCAATATGAAAGATATTGGTGAGGCGACGTCATGTTTGGGAATTAACATCAAACAGGGACAGGATTTCATCGAAATAGACCAGAGCCACTATGTGAGACAGGTACTCGAACGGTTTGGGATGACAAATTGCAGGGCTGTGTCGACACCAAGTAACGTAAATGAAAAACTTTCAGTTACTATGTGGGCACCAGAAAATTCATTGGTGGGAAAAGTGCCTTACCAAGAATTAATTGGGAGCCTATTATATCTGTCGGGAGCAACAAGGCCAGACATCGCATTTGCGGTAAATGATTTAAGTCGTT